>SJYO01054996.1:900133-1057258 GCA_006410555.1 Capra ibex
GAAGTGAAAGACGGTATTCCCACCACAGTAGACGTATAGACTCCAATAACTATAAAGAGGGCCGTTAGAACTAAGGTCGAACACGAAGAAGGTCAGGTCGCAAAGAGTACTACATGAGACGTATATTTAATTTATTCGTCCCACTGTTATATGTCGGAACTGCATAAGAAAAAGGATAAACTTTGGTCAGACAACAAGGTACAGATCAAGATTGACAACGAAGGACTGGACGTATGTCTAAAGAGTTCTCCGTCCAGTCCACCAGACCATAAGGGTAGAGAAAGTCTTAAAAGGTGTCAAATAACACTAGGTGTGTCAGTTTCCGAAACCGTATCAGATATTTCGTCTTTATCTACAAAAAGACCTTGAGAGAACGAAAAAAGGTACTAGGTCGTCTACAACCGTCAAACTAGAGACCAAGGAGACGGAAAAGCTTTTGGTCGAATTTGTAGACCTTCAAGTGCCAAGTGTATAACGACTTCGGACCGAACCTCTTAGAACTCGTGGCTTTAGTCTAACTAATATAAGAAGCGTCGGTTTCTACCTCTTCGAGATATGTCAGTCGTTTTTGTTCTGGTCCTCGACTGACACCGAGTTAGTCCTTGAGGAATAACGGTTTAAGTCTGAATTTAACTTCTTTCATCCCTTTTGGCGATCTGGTAAGTACATCCTGGATTTAGTTTAGGGAATACTAATATGTCACCTTCACTCTATCTAAATTCCCGGATCTAGACTATCTGTCTCACGGACTACTTGATACCTGCCTCCAAACACTGTAACATGTCCTCTGTCCCTAGTTCTGGTAGGGGTACCTTTACTTTACGTTTTTTCGTTTTACCGACAGACCCCTCCAGAACGTTTATCGACACTTTTCTTCTCTTCGTTTTTCGTTTCCTCTTTTCCTTTCTATATTCGTAGACTTACGTCTCAAGGTCTCTTATCGTTCTTCTCTATTCTTTCGGAAGGAATCGTTAGTTATGTTTCTTTATCTCCTTTTGTTGTCTTACCCTTTCTGATCTCTACTATATTTTTGATGTCGCTCCATGGTGGAGTGAGGTCAGTCTTACCGGTAGTAGTTTTTCAGATGTTCGTTATTTACGACCTCTCTGACACCTTTCTTCCCTTGGGAGGATGTGACAACCACCCTTTCATTTAGCCACGTCGGTGACACCTCTCGTCGCACCTCCGAAGGAATTTTTGACTTTTCTCTTAATGGTATGCTAGGACGTTGGGGTGAGGACCCGTACATAGACCTTTTCTGTTTTTGGGATTAACCTTTTCTATGCACGTCGGGTGCTAGTACCTCGTAGTAAATGTTATCGGGTTGTATCTTTGGTGGACTTACAGGTAACTGTCTCCTCACCCATTTCGTCTACGGTATGATGCACATGTCGCCCTAAGATGAGTCGGTGTCTTCCTCACTTTATTCCGGCAAACGTTATTGTGTCTACCTGGGTCTCTAATGTTATGACTCACTTCATTGACTCCCTGTTTATGGTACACTATAGCGCCTGCACGCCTTAGAAATTTTTTACTACGTTTGTTCAAATGAATGTTTTCTCTTGGTCTGAGCGTCTGAATCTGTTGTCTGACTACGAATGGTTTCCCCTTTCCGACCCCCCTCTCTTTTGCCCTCAGACTCTACCTGTACCACTCTGAGTTATGCAGTGTAAGTTACAATACACTGTGTGACTTGCAATCAGTGAGTCGACCCGGGTCATGAAACGTTGGGGCACATGACACCGGGTGGTCCGAGGAGACAGGTACCCTACGAGGTCCGTTCTTATGACCTCACCCAACGGTAAAGGAGGAGGTCTCCTAGAAGGGTGGGGTCCCTAGTTTGGTCTCAGAGAAAATAACGTCCACCTCAGGAATGGTGGATTTGGTGATGCCCTCTAGGGTACATGTGTGTGACGACGATGACGACGATTCAGTGCAGTCAGCACAGGCTGACACGCTGAGGTGTCTGCCGTCGGGTGGTCCGAGGGCAGAGACCCTAAGAGATCCGTTCTTGTGACCTCACCCAACGGTAAAGGAAGAGGTCACGTACTTTCACTTTTCACTTTCACTTCAGCGAGTCAGAACAGGTTGAGAAGCTCTGAGGTACCTGACGTCGGAAGGTCCGAGGAGACAGGTACGCTAAAGGGTCCGTTCTCATGACCTCACCCCACAGTAACGGAAGAGGTACATGTACGTGTGATGATATGGATTTTGTCTACTGACTATTTCTGGATGGCATATCGTGTCCCTTGAGCCGAGTTGTAAGCATCATTGGATAGACCTTTTTATTAAACTCTTTCATATAGATGTATATATTGACTTCGTAAAGCGACATGTGGACTTTGATTGTGTCGTAATATTTAGTTGCTGTGAAGTTATATTTTATTTTTCAATCTCTTTTATTTCAGTGTTGAATTTTTTGTTTCTGACCTCCATTTTACGTCTACCGTTTCCGTCGTCCGGAACCCGTCACAGGGAACGACCAAGAGGGGTCTACGTCGAGGTGAAAACGAGTGTCTGACACCGGTCTCCTGGGAAATTCTGAGACAGCAAGTGGGAGGTCGGAATCGAAAGATCCCGGCGGTATTGTTTACTGGTGTTTCACCCACCGAAGTTTGTTGTCTTTGTCTGCGAGGCAGTCAAGACCTCCGACCTTCAGGTTTCAGTGTCGGGACCGCCCAACCAAAGGGTCTCCCAAGCCCCTCTTCTGTGACGTCAGAGACAGACCGAGCGTCTTCCACGGCCGTCCAGCCCCCGGGAGCCGGACGTCCCGTAGTGAGCCGACGACGAGGAGCGGACCCGAAGAGAGACAAAGACACACAGGGCGGGGGGAAGAGACGACTCCCCCTAGTGACAGAGATCCCGGGTGGAATTATGTCCTTCTAAAGAAGACTCTAGTAATGCAATTAACATAGATGTTTCCGGGAATAAGGTTTGCTCCAATGTAAGACTCCAACGACCACTGGTGTCGAGAGCCGAGTCGGTCAGTCAAGTAGCGAGTCAGCACAGGCTGAGAAACGCTGGGGTACCTGACGTCGTAGGGTCCGGAGGGACAGGTAGTGGTTGAGGGCCTCAGGTGGGTTTGGGTACAGGTAGCTCAGTCACTACGGTAGGTTGGTAGAGTAGGAGACAGCAGGGGAAGAGGAGGACGGAAGTTAGAAAGGGTCGTAACCCCAGAAAAGATCATTCGGTCAAGAAGCGTAGTCCACCGGTTTCCTAACCTCGAAATCGAAGTCGTAGTCAGGAAGGTTACTTATGAGTCCTGACTAGAGGAAATTCTGCCTGACCAACCTAGAGGAACGTTAGGTTCCCCGAGAGTTCTCAGAAGAGGCTGAAGTCAAGGTTTCGTATTTAAGAAGCCACGAGTCGAAAGAAATATATTCAGGTTGAGAGTGTAAGTATGTACTGGTGACCTTTTTGGTATCGAAACTGATCTACCCGGAATAGTCGATTCGAGAGTCTCCACTGGGGTTGGTGGGGCGATGTGGAGACGTGGACTGTCCACTTGTTTCACTTCCCCAAACGGTCCCCCAGGGTCGCTGAGTCACTCCCCTAACCTGTCATCCCGACGCGCCGGTGTTCTGTCCGCACCACTCTGGACGAGTGACGTTTGTCACAAAGACCCTCAAAGAGTCTAGTGGTTCCGAGTAGAGTAAATCTCTGTTTCAAGACTTTTTTCATGGTAACACTTCTATTCGTAAGATTTGTCATATGTGCAGGAGAGGGTTGAATGATTTGTCTTAAATTTCGTTTTTTCAGGTAGAGGTAAAACAGTAGAACAACCATTGGAAGCCAGTAACGATTCGTCTCCGTCACTGCACCACTACGAGTCGACCCGACGCCGGGGATATGTAAGGACTCGAAGGGCTGAAGGTGTTCTTACGAGTTAAGAGTCTTCCCGTCGAGTAAGTAAGTAGTGGTCGAGAGTGTCCTGTGAACAGAGAATTCTCTATTCGACATTTTAAGTACCTTTACGAGATAAAACCCCCCTTATAATTAGAAATAGACGAAAGACATAGAAAGTAGGAGTAGGGTAAAGGTCGTCTAGTGGGTCGAGAAACAGTCAGAAAACGGAGTCCCTAAAAAATAAAAGGGTCCGTCTTTCGGTTTCGTCGAACTTCGGTTTACGAGAAAGACAGAAAACATTTTTCGATTCGGACAAAGTATTTTGAGATTAGGGTTTCCCGCTCACCCTCCCTCTCTCTCACTAAGGGACTCTAAACCTTCTCTTGTCAGGGCTCCCAGGACCTAGACTCGTCTTGGTCCGACTCACGTCCTTCCCACACCCGGCCGGTATGACACCGGGTCCTTCCGACTCGCGTCCGCGACACCCGAAGGTGAAACCGCTCCTAGGAACTCGACGTTCGTACCGGACTGGACCCCCGTCCTCTTCCCGCGACCCCTTTCCGGAGACGATCCGTGCTGGTGAGCTCCGAAAGAAACGAGAAACCCCGCAGTACCTTCGAAGAACTAAGACCTCGTTGAGGTCCTGTCCTCAACAACGAGTCAGTGATTCAACACAGGTTGAGGAACACTGGGGTACCTGACGTCGTGTGGTCCGAAGGGACAGGTGGTGGTTGAGGGTCTCGAACGAGTTTGAGTGTAGGTAACTCAGTCACTACGGTAGGTTGTTAGAGTAGGAGACAACAGGGGAACAGGAGGAAGTTAGAAAAGATCTTAGTCCCAGAAAAGGTCACTCAATCGAGAAACGTAGTCCACCGGTTTCATAACCTCGAAGTCATAGTCACGAAGGTCACTTATAAGTCTCAACTAAAGGAGGTCCTACCCTCCCTTCCCAACTTAAAAGACCGTCGGGGTATCCCGCCCCGAGTTTCAACCCGAATTCGACTGTATTCTTCTATTTCTTTACTTGAAAGACCTAAAGACCTGTTGTACCGTGACATTCAATTACGAGACACCGAAGAAGAGACGAGGTTTAGGTATCGTTGTGTGTGTCTTCAGTGTCGGTGTGACGTCTTCTTCGGCTCGTGGAGTCTAAGTCCATGTCTTCTGTCCTTCGTCACTACCCACACCCGACCTCCGCACGACCCGAAGCCCAGGTCTCAGTCACTTCCATCATTGGCATTGTCACTGACTTTCTCGGGGTGGACTCCCCACCTCCTATCCTCCTGTCTCCGACCGGGGACGCACCTCGGGGGTGGGCGTTCTCCCTCACCTTTAAAGGTCGACTCACGGAAGATGTCTACACCCCTGGTCGCACCCCTTCGTCGGCGTATAGGTCTTGGACGAGTCGCTGACACCGGTCGTGTGGGTCGCCCGTCGAGGTTCTGAAACCGGAGGACTACACTTCTCGACTGTGTGACCTTTTCGGGGACTACGACCCTTTCTGACTTCCGTCCTCCCCTTCCCCCACTATCTCCTACTCTACCGACCTACCGTAGTGGCTGAGCTACCTGTACTCAAACTCGTTCGAGGCCCTCAACCTCAACTTGTCCCTTCGGACCACACGACGCCAGGTGCCTCAACGTTTCTCAACCTGTACCGAACCACTGACTTGTTGTTGTTCCGTTCGACAATCATAAAGTTTTTTTCTCTGTTCATTGTCGGATGCTTACCGACAATGATATTTATATTTTACTTGATATTTGTTTTTGACCGTCTTTGTTTTTTCTGGGTTCGACTGTCTTTACCTTTTCTAGATTAGTCTTCGGAAACTGACACACCCAGTGTGTTTAACCTTTTAAGAATTTCTCTACCCTTATGGTCTCGTGGACTAGACGGAGGACTCTTTAGACATACGTCCAGTCCTTCGTTGTCAATCATGGCCTGTACCTTGTTGTCTGACCAAGGTTCGACCCTTTCCTCATGCAGTTCCGAGATACAACAGTGGGACTAATAAATTGAAGATACGTCTCATGTAGTACGTTTTACGGTCCGACGTACTTCGTGTTCGACCTTAGTTTTAACGTCCTCTTTATATTTATTGGAGTCTATACGTCTACTATGGTGGGAATACCGTCTTTCACTTCTCCTTGACTTCTCGGAGAACTACTTTCACTCTCTCCTCCCACTTTTTCGACCGAATTTTGAGTTGTAAGTTTCTTGATTCTAGTGCCGTATGTCAAGGTAGTGAAGCACCGTTTATCTACCTCTTTGTTACTTTTGTCACTGTCTGAAATAAAAGAACCCGAGGTTTAAGTGACGTCTACCACTGACGTCGGTACTTTAATTTTCTGTGAACCAGGAATCTTCTTTCCGATACTCTTTGGATCTATCGTATAATTTTTCATCTCAGTAATGAAACGACTGTTTCCAGATCTCAGTTTCGATACCAAAAAGGTCACCAGTACATACCTACACTCTTAACCTAGTATTTGTTCCGACTCGTAACTTCTTAACTACGAAAATTTGACACCACAACCTCTTCTGAGAACTCTCAGGGAACCTGTCGTTCCTCTATTTTTAGTCAGGTAGGATTTCCTTTATAAATAACCTTCAGGACTTATAAGTAACCTTCCTGACTACAACTTCGAGTTCGAGGTTATGAAATCGGTGGACTACACTTCTCGACTGAGTAACCTTTTCTGGGACTACGACCCTTTCTGACTTCCGTCCTCCTCTTCCCCTGCTGTCTCCTACTCTATCAACCTATCGTAGTGGTTGAGTTACCTATACTCAAACTCGTTTGAGATCCTCGACCACTACCCGTCCCTCCGGACCGTACGACGTCAGGTACCCCAGTGTTTATCTGTACTAACTCACTGACTTGACTTGACTTGGTCTTTGGACCTCGGTTTTTTTACGAGTGACTTCATCTTTATTCGGTCACCTGTCTTATTTCGATTCACGTCAGTCTCCCCAACATCTACTTAACCTTCTATCTACCTTCCTTAAGTGGTTCTTACGTAGGGTCTTTTTGTCTCTAAGTCTCCAGTGCGTTGCACTTTGTCGCTGAGTCTCTGTACACCCACACCGACCCGTTGAGACCGTCCTCCTCTCCTCGGGGTCTCTCTTCTTGTCCTTCTCCCCTCTCCAGTATAGACTTGTCTGTGGTTCTTCCTAGGGTTTGACTTTCCTTTGTGTTTAGGAGTCTGGCGTCGGTGGAGACTGTTAGTTCGTCCTCTTATTTTACTTGGGAGTCAGTAGAGACGATATCTAACATCCCCTTTGGGGTTTTTACTTAACGAGTCACATTCTTATGATAAGGTACAAAAAACGTAACACATTTATTATTATTATTGTTTCAACGTTATTTTCTATAGTTTAGAGAAAAGACCAAGTCTCTCTTCTACATTTATGAAATCTGAAGTAAACTCTTCTGAATCTCAAGTCTTACAGCTGTCTTCTGTGTCGGATTGACCGTGTTCCGATCTCTATTTTGGACGTCGGAGGCGTCGTAGCACCTCTTCTCTTCCTGAGTTTCTTAGGGTGGTACGGACCTTTCCCGTCTGCTCTCGTTTCCCTCGCGCCCCTCGGTGTCGCACGCTCGACAGTCTGTCTTGTCCTCTTTGGTAGGGTGGTAAAGTCGTAGGTGACGTGTAGCCAAGTCAAGGTAAGTCAAGTCAGCGAGTCAGCACAGGCTGAGAAACGCTGGGGTATCTGACGTCGTGCGGTCCGGAGGGACAGGTAGTGGTTGAGGGCCTCAAGTGAGTCTGAGTGCAGGTAGCTCGGGCACTACGGTAGGTCGGTAGAGTAGGAGCCAGCAGGGGAAGAGGAGGACGGGGGTTAGGGAGGGTCGTAGTCTCAGAAAAGGTTACTCAGTTGACAAGCGTACTCCACCGGTTTCATAACCTCGAAGTCGAAATCGTAGTAAGGAAGGTTTCTTTAGGGTCCCGACAAGAAGTCTTACCTGACCAACCTAGAAGACCGTCAGGTCCCATGAGAGTTCTCAGAAGAGGTTGTGGTGTCAAGTTTTCGTAGTTAAGAAACCACGAGTCGGAAGAAGTGTCAGGTTGAGAGTGTAGGTATGTACTGGTGACCTTTTTGGTATCGGAACTGATCTGCCTGGAATCAGTCGTTTCATTACAGAGACGAAAACTTATACGACAGATCCAACGAGTATTGGAAAGAAGGTTCCTCATTCGCAGAAAATTAAAGTACCGACGTCAGTGGTAGACGTCACTAAAACCTCGGGTTTTTTATTTCAGACTGTGACAAAGATGACAAAGGGGTAGATAAAGGGTAATTCACTACCCTGACCTACGGTACATTTTCCCCAATTTAAGTTCATGTTTCCGACCTCTGACGTCCTGACTCGGTCAGAGGGGGTTTAAGTTGATTTCGGGCGAAGTTTCTGTGTGTTTTTTGCCTACTGTCCCTGTCCAGTCTTTTTTTCTTACTTCCTTCGTTTCACTTGTGCCTACTTTCTTTCAGCAATCTTATCTTTCAATCTAACTTCTGGCTCGGAGGTGTCACGGTACGCGTCCTACCCGACCAATGCGACTTTCGGGTGAACCCATCGACCGTCGGACGTGGGACAGCAGGACCGAGACGTCAGTCCTGGACCCGTCAGTCTCCCCGGAGATGGACCCGGCACCGACCTGTCTCTGGGGGGGTCTCGGTGTCCGACCGAGACTCGTGCAGACGGACTTTCGTGGCGGCGGGTGTCGAGTGACCGGTCTCGTCCACCGGACGCGAGGACTCGAGTCGTCCTCCCTCGTGAGTTTGAGCGGACCCTCTGCCGCCTGTTTTCCGACGTATGCCACTGCCTAGTGGGGCCGGGGGCCCGGGGTCACTGGTGCACCCTTCCCCCAGGTCGGTCGGACTTCCACTTGTGTGTGGATTCTTCCATGTAAGCACGTGTTCGATCTAAAAAGTGGGACACCCCGGACCGTCACCCGCCCCACGGGAAGGAACGGCAAAGGAGACGGCTGACGAGTCCCTTGCAGTCTCGTGGGCGAACAAAAGGAAGACCCCCGGGGGGACGGGTTTCGAAGGAGGGTCCGTACACCCTGGGGGCTGTCTTACCGTGCCCGGGACGGAGCACCCAGTCCTACTCGCGACTGGAGGGGACTCTCGAGACGAGCTACCCCTGTAGGGTGTCTCCCAGTGCTGTTACTCCGGTCGTCGGTAGGTACCCCCGACACCCCTCCATTCTGGGGTTCTGTGCTCAGCCTTCGACCTTCGACCCGTCTCCGGTACACACCTCTGGCGTTCGGCACCTCTTCCCGCCAGGCACCACCAGTCCCGGACCGGTCCCTCGGGGGTGTCACTCCCTGTTCGTCCGCACCGGTAGGTCAAGACTCTCCAGAAGGGGCTGGACACAGGGTAGAGATGTGAGGGAAGGACCCAGGGCGATCGGAGTCGAGAGGAATGGAACATGGACCTCGAGCAGAACAAGGGTCTGTGGTGGCTCCCGACGTCTACCGTTCGAACCAGAGAAGTACTAGGATTATAATGTGAATTCCCGGAAGACCACCCTTCTAAAAAGAATCTAACATGACTTCGTATCGACCCAATATTCCAACACAATTAAAGACGCCATGTCGTTTCGCTCAGTTAATATGTGTGTGTCTATGAGAAAAGGTGATGCCAAATCGGGTCCAATAACTCATATAATTAGCAGGGGACCCTAGACGTCGGCCCGGACAACAACTGTGTAGGACGTGTGTGATCAAACGTGGACGACCAGGGTTTGAGGGTCAGGAACGGAGGGGGTGCGGGGAGGGGGTACCGTCCGTGGTCAGACAAGAGACGTAGACACCCGGGTAAAGACGAAACATCCATACCGCCCGGTTGTGAATACGTCGTCGAGTCCCTTGAAGTGAGGGTCGAAGAGTCAGTCCGTAGTCCCACGTCCCAAAGACCTTCGGGGTCCCCAAGTCGTCCTCGGGTCCCGAACCTCAACGGGCTGAACTGATAACGTCAAGGAGGTCGAAAATCGAGCACTGGAGCTAGTTCTAAATTTGAAGGTCGAAATAAAAGAGAACATTACTCTTGTGGAAGGGGCGGACGAACTCCCGGGAGTCACGGTTGTGGCCCGTCTGTGTCCACGGTACCCCGACAAACCCTCCCGCTTCGACCCCGGTGGTTCGGGCGACGAAGGGACGAACGGACAGCGTGTCGGCCCCATAAAGAGAGGACCCGAGGGGGAAGAGTCTTGGGTACGGTCTAAGAAGAGGAGTGGGAACTTGTTACTGACGTGAATCTGTTACATATTGCGAATCTATTATAATCTTATAAAATTTTATGGGTAAAATTTTTGTATTTGGGTGTAGAAATGATTCGTAGTGACTGAACTACCTGCACTCAAACTCGTTCGAGGCCCTCAGCGACTACCTGTCCCTCCGGACCGCACGACGTCAGGAACCCCATCGGTTCTCAGCCTGTGCTGACTCGCTGACTTGACCTGAAATTCTTCGTGTCCATCCGGGGCGTCCCCAAACCCCACCCAAACGGACCAACCACCCGTTGCGTGTGCACGTGGACCTCGGACCGAGAAGGTACCCCTGTCCCTGCACGAAGGTCCGACGGGTCCGAGACGAGGGGGGTAGGGTGGGGCACTGTCTCAGGTCGAGACTCCCCTCAATTTGTCTCACACGCCGGCCCTGGGGCCGTGCGCCCCCCGACCGAGGGGGGTGGAGGAAGGAATTAAAAATACCTTGACCGGAGGGAAGGGTCCGAGGACGGAAGTACCCTCCAAAACGGTAAAATAACGAGTTTCAAACGCTTTACAAAGTCGGAAACTGAATTTCCGCACCTCTTGGGTAAGGGCACGGAGACGTCGCCCGGAGACTTTACCAGTGTCCGACGGGACCCCCTCCGTCACCCACCCGCGGTTCGGAGGCCACTTCCCAGGCGACCCGAAATAAAGTGGTCGCGGACAAATGGATGTAGAGAACGGAGGCAATTGCTGAGAGTGAAACGCTAAGACGTCGGTCCTCGTCGTCAAAGCCCAGGTCCTGCCCTAATTGTCAAAATTAGAGGAATCACAAGGATCTCTTAAGGTTTCCGTTCCGCGACCCATATAGACCCGCTACACGAAGGGGTGTCCCGACAGGCCCCTGAGGTCGGAAGCACCCTAGGTCCGAAACCGTCTCTCCTGGTGACTCCAAAGTCCCAACCTCCTCTTTCCATTTTAAAAGTCCTCGAAAACTAGAGAGACTCACAATTAAACTCCAGTATCTTTCCAGTTCGCTCGGGAAAGGTTTTGTTATTTCTACAACACCTTGGAGGAACGAACCGTACGACTCGCGTTCTCGGTCGACACCTGTGGTCCGGAGTCTGCTGCGAGACACTCAGGCCTTTCAAGATGATAACTTGCACCACACCGGAACTCGGAGGTCCGACCCGCTCCGACGGTTCTCCGACCGTGCCAAAAGTGTTCCACCGGTCGTTCGGCGACCCCTGGTCGTGAAAAAGTAGAAGATAAGAATGTAGTGTACAAGGGGGGAAAGTAGGACTTTTCCTTAAGTCGGGTTGCCGGTCCTTCTACGAGAGCCACCTACACCTACTCTTCGGAGACTTCGTCGCGTGGGCCCCGACCACGACTCGGAGGACTCTTGTCTGTCCCCTGGCCCCCGAGCCCCGAGTCCCTCCCCGAGAGACTGGGATTGCCCCGTCCCTGGCGTCCCGTCCCCTGTGCACAAGTCCACTACCGAAAGGGTCACACCACGACAAGGACTCAGGTTTGAGTGAGACGAACGGGGTAGTGTCCGGTCATTTATCCCTCTACTCGACAACCCGTCTTTATCACTGAGATGACCCTTTCGGTCGTCCACTCTTCTACCACCTAAGCATGGGGTTTCTGATAAAATGGACTCCATCTTAACTCAGAAGAAGATATGAAGTTCCCGAAGGGACCACTGAGTCGACCATTTCTTAGGTGGACGTTACGCCCTCTGGACCCAAGCTAGGGACCCAACCCCTCTAGGGGACCTCTTCCTTTTCCGAGGGGTGAGGTCATAACACCCGACCTCTTAAGGTACCTGATAATCTGGTACCCAGCGTTTCTCAGCCTGTACTGACTCGCTGAAGACGATGCGAAAATATGAACGTCCCCTCTCCCACACCAACGACAGGGTCTAGAACACCACAACCATAGGAGGCAAGAACGTCGACGGGTACATCCAGTCCAGAGGAAAGACAAGAGACAAGACTTCGAAAAATAGAGGGACACTTTCCTTCTCTCAATATGAGAATTTCCAGTCTCGGAACTCTTATCCAAGAAGACAAATAAAGTCCGAGATCCGTTATAACTCGAAGGGGCCACCGAGTCTTCCTTTTGTTAGACGGATGTTACGTCCTCTGGACCCAAGTTAGGGACCCAGCCCTTCTAGGGGACCTCTTCCCTTACCGTTGCGTGAGGTCATAAGAACGGACCGTTTAGGGTACCTGTCTCCTCGGTCCGCCCGATCTCAGGTACTTCAGTGCTCCTCGATCTGTACTGGCTCGTCGATTGTGTGTGTCACCTTTGCGAGAAAATGTTTCGTACGTCTTCGTCGCGCTGGTGCGAGTGCGTCGTCTCGCGTTCCGACGTCACTGCCCCCGTCTCGGGTGTGCCTCGGCGTAAGCGAGGAGGGGCAGTGGCGCAAACGTCCTTTTCTTTGGGTTCCCACGTAGGACGAGGGGTACCTGGGCCCGGTGAGTGAGGGGATACACCAAAGACTCGTCGGAGGTATCTTCGGAGTCGTTATAAGTTCGACGGCCTCTAGAAACCTTCCGGACTGTAACCGGTCCGGGTCGTCCTCCGTCCGAGGCCGTCGTGGGTCCTCGGGGCGAGGGGAGACGTCCGACGGAGGGACGGAAGGACCGGATCTCATCGGAGCCGAGAGACGAGTCCGAGGTGGAGACTAGAAGTTGGACGTCCCTGCCCCACCCCTCCTCTAAACCCGTAAAGTCTCTGATTCACGTTTCAGTCGGGACAACGAGTGACCCATCCACAGAGTTGGAACTCGTCTAGGGGAGGAGTCGGAGTGACAAGATAAGGAGGGACCCCCGACACTTCTGTGGTGTCAAGATCCTGCAATTCGAGATTTGTCTGCGTCTCACACGAGTAGGTACTCCCTTTCTCGACTCTAGACACCCGGACGAAGATTTCGACCCTCGTGGGTAGTCGGAGGTTCCCGACGTTTCTCGATCCACCCTGGTGCACCCCCGAAGGTGGAACACCAACGACACTTGCCACCACGACACTTGTACAGGAAGTGAAGGATACTGAAACGGAAAATAAACCGACGGGGTACTCTGTACGTCCTAGAATCGAGGGAATGGTCCTTAGTTTGACTGCGGAGGACGTCGCCTTCGTCTCTCAGGACTGGTGACCGGGTCGTTCGTTCGCGGGGTCCCGACTGGGAAGACTTCTCACATCTCGTCGGTAGAACATCTTGCGGGAAGTGGAACGCAAACAGATTACAAAAGAAATACTAAGTTACAGACAAATCGTAAAAACCGGTCCTGTACTATCCTAACCAACAGGAGTCGCACAGTGAAGTCCTCCGTACACTTCAGTGGAGCAGGGTACCAATCACTACCTGGAGTTAGTGAACCACTTTCCCATGAAGGTCCAAAGGGGTGATATTTTGCTGGGAAAGGGCGATCGTCAAATATCTGACACCCCCCATGTAACTTTGAACCCCTATCGGGCAAACGATTATATGAAACTGAGTGACTAGAACCGTAGGTGACTACTGAGAACGTACTTAGTAAAAAAGGTACGGTATGACTACCGTTATAACACTAAAAGATGGAGAACAGTAAGGAAGGCGTAAATGACCAACTACAAGATGATATTATACTCCGAAGGGTCCACCGTGTCACCATCTCTTAAGCGGACGGTTACGTCCTCTACGTTCTGAACCCAGTTTAGGGACCCAGTCCTTCTAGGGGTCATAAGAACGGACCTTTTAAGGTTCCTGTCTCCTTCGACCGTCCGACGTCAGGTACCCTAATGTTTCTCAGTCTGTGTAGACTCACTGACTCGTCTCTGTGTGTAAGAGGACGTTTTCCCTCTAAAGGCGAGAGAACGAGCGAGAGACGTTAAATATACCTTTGTGCCAGAGAGAGAGCGAAACGTTTTATAGTACGTAAGATCGGGTAACGACAGTTATTAATTAGAAAGACGAGTTTGACAGAATCTGAGTTGGGACTCTCGTGGAAGGACGATGAGACGAAAGTAGCGGAGGACCCGTGAAAAATTGGAAACCCGTCTTGTTCTGGGAGATCCGAGTAGGACAAACGAAGTCAGGATCTTGGTTGGTAAAAGAGTCCCTTTGGACCAAAGAAGGTCACCTCTTACCAACTATAAATTCCTGGTCTAGACTGGGGATCACACGAGTCCGTAGTGACAAAGATCCGGGAAAGGTACCTGTCTCGGTTCTGTAGTTATGTTTCTTCTTTTGTGTCTTTAAAACTTGAGTACTAGACTGAGGCTGTACAGATACACTCGGGTCGTGGTGTCTTGAGAAGGGACGGAGGAAGACAAGGTGTAAGAAAGGAGGGGAAGAGGTGTTATAGTCAGACGAATGAGTAAATGTGTTTGTCTTATGTATACTAAGTTGTTACTTGCATGACTCATTACGAGTTCTAAATATGGGTCGTTTTTACAGAGAAAGAGAAATCTGACTCCAATAGAAGTTTTCAATGAATTTATTTGAGGAAAAAGGGACGATATACCATTTACGATGACACATTGTCTGGTCCGAAGGGTCCACCACGATCACCACTTCTCGGGTGGACGGTTGCGTCCTCTGTATTTTCTTCACCCAAATTAGGTACCCAGTCCTTCGAGGGGACCTCCTCCTGAACCATTGGGTGAGGGCACGAGAACGGACCTCTTAGGGTACCTGTCCCCTCGGACCGCCCGACGACAGGTGACCCAACGTCTCAGCCTGTGTTGACTTCACTGAATCGTACGTACGTGTACATTTCTCCGGTGTGTTTCTACATCTCCGAATTGTCAAACAATAATAATAGGGATTGTCAGTACACTCAACGGTCACAAGTCGACTCACTAAGACAGAACTCCGAAGAGGACACCTACCAGTCTATCTTCGACTCCAACCACAGTAGGTTTGTGAGTTGTCCCGACAAGTAAGTCCTGCCGAAGGTACCAAACCTTCTCGTGCACGTGTCGGAGAAGGCCGGAGAGAGTGTCTCGTCGAGTCGGGAGGTCCTCCCTCTTCGACTTTCGACGGTCCACTCGAAAGTCAATGCCTCCCTCGGTCGGGTCATAGTGAAGACGGTCTGACCCCGACTTCGACCCAAGGTACACCCGACCTACAGGTTCCGCCGAAATAGTGAGCGTGCAGACCCCGGACGGAGAGATCGTGTCCTCGGATCTGAGGAATGTACCTCCGAGTCCGGAGGTTCTCTCCTTCATCTCCGACGGTTCGGTTGATTCCGTATAAAGTCTCGACCGAGTCGTAGTGAAGACGGTATAAGATAAGTAGGTTTATCAATGTCCTTAGAGGGGTTAAGTTCCCCGACCTGTCTATCTACGGTGGAGAACTGTCTCCGGTAGAGTCCCCTATGATCCGGTAATAGACACTTTACACAACGTCTGTAAAGGGAGGTAACTAATGGAAAATTTAAGAGAGATTAACCCAGACCTATAAATCAGTACCGATCTTTCGTAAAGGGGCGGGTGTGAATATTTCTTTCGGTGTACATAAGAAAAAACCCCGTAAATCTAGAGACGACTGAAGTGGGGGAGAAGAGGTAGGGAGGGAGGATGTCACTCCTTCCTTCGAATTCCTGTGGAGTGGGTCGACCTCACGACTACTTGGTCCTCTCCGGGAACCCCTCTGTCTTCCTTCAGGTCCGTCGTTCTCGGGTGGGGAGGAAGTCGGTCTTGGACGTTCTACGAACGACCACACTTATAGGTTCCCCGATGGAGGACTAACTGTTCTTCTTCGTTGAAACGGACTTCGTCGTTGTTCACTGTAGACTCCTCGGACTGGAGTACCAAAAGGGATATTCCGTCCTTTCCGATATGTTTTGTACAAGTCAGAACAGACTGAGAAACACCGGGGTTCTGGACATCCGGCAGGCCGAGGAGACAGGTACCCTAAGAGGTCCGGTCACATGACCTCACCCAACGGTAAGGGAAGAGGTCCCCTAGAAGGATTGAGTCCCTAGTTTGGACCCAGAGGACGTGACGTCCGTCTAAGAAATGGTGGACTCGTGGTCCCTTCGTATGTTTTATCCTTTTGTTAATGTAAAAAATAATACTTTTTGAGGTTTATATATTTTCATCTCTTATAGTCTTTGGGGGGTGCATGAGTAATGGGTTGAAGTTGTGTACAGAGATCAAACCCTATGACTAAGTGCCTCTTCCTAAGTCCTTCGAGGGTCGGTCCGGAGGGTTACACGTCGCACAGGACTCTAGAACCCGTTTAGGGGTAGATGGCTTGGGACTCTTGAACGACCCAGAGTCAGGTTTCCTCCCGGACGGAAGTACGACCGTTGGAACTCAGGGACCTCCCTTCCTAGGACCAATCAGAAGAAGGGAATTCTCCGCCCTCTGTACCCATAAGGGACACTTTTCTTTCTCAGGATGGCTTTGCGTAGTGTCGAAACTACGACTTCCACTGCCCCCGGGTCGGCACACCTTAGGCAGAGTGACGCCTCTCAAGTCGCAGTGACTGCAGGGGACAAGACAAAGGGACGTCTGGACCCCAGGAGACGTCGACGACGCTGAGAAGGACGAGGAAGACCAAAACCTCAATTACGACCAAAAGACCCAATAGGAGACTGTTCGGACTCCAAAGATGACTTTTTTGATTGTTTTGGTTTTTTGTTCGTCTTTTATTTGGGCACGGTCGACGAGTCACAACTATGTACTCTCTCGTTACGAGTGGTCGGAGTCCAGTCCTGTTACGACAGAATAAGCAAGACCACCGACACTGTTTTACGACGACGACCTACCGAGAGCCACCACCACCGCCAAATCAGTGATTTGACACAGGCTGAGAGTGTCGGGTCACCTGATATCGGGAGGTTCAAGGAGACAGGTACCTGAAATGGTCCGTTCCTATGACCTCACCCAACAGTAAAGGAAGAGGTCTCCTTAGAAGGTCTGGGTCCCTAGTGTGGAGCCAGAGGACGTGACTCCCTCTAAGAGTATCTGGTGCCCTTAAGTAGCGAGTGGTAGGACCTCCGACCCTTCGGACTCTGATTCCCCGGTCGTGCCAGTCCAAGACCACCCCGGACTAACGAACAGGTCGGTCGTGGAAGAGTGACACGGGAGAGCGTAGCCTTCCCCGGTCCCTCGAGACCCTTGCTGACACTACTCTCGTGGTTAGGGTAAGTCCTCCCGAAGTGGGGAATACTGGATTAGTGGAGGGTTTCCGGGGTGGAGGATTGTGGTAGCGGGACCTGTACTCCTACAGTTGTATAGGTAGAACCCTCCTTTGTCTGCAAGTCTAGTGTCGTCGAAGGGAATCGACAGGAGTGCAAAAGAGACCCAAAGAGAGGGGTCCTCCTGTACTGAAGGTACATAGCACCAGTAGCCCGAGGGGTCCCCCGAATCACCATTTCTTAGACGGACGGTCACGTCCTTCCCGTCCTCTGTGTCCAAACTAGGACCCTAACCCTTCTAGGGGACCTCCTCCTTTACTTTTGGGTGAGGACATAAGCACGGACCTCCTAGGGCACCTCTCTCCTCAGACCACCCGGTGTCGGGTGCCCCAGCGTCTCAGCCTGTGCTGACTCGTTGACTTGGTGTACACACGTCGGGGAGGGTCCCTCGTGACGACCCCTCTTCTGCACTTCCGTGGCGGTGAGCCCCTCCGGTCCATCTTCCCCTCTCCTCTTACGGGCCCCTCTCCTCCACAGGGACCCCTCCGCAGGAAGGGAGGGTCCACCCACCCCCGTCTGGTTCCTACTGTCCGCCTCACTTACCGCTCTCGGTCTCTTTGTCTGGGGTGCAGTCTCAGGTGTGCGCGGACGGGTCTTCTGTGTGCGCGTCCGCGTGACGACGCCGTCTCCCGTCGCCCGTCGTTCTGCCCCTTCCCACTCCGTTTGGGAGCTAGCAGAGACCCCTCACACCGACCCCTGTCGTCCCACACACTCGGTCGGATTCCGACTTATCCCTGGAACCTACCACTCCTAAGGGTCCCTTTCCCCCTCTTTCTGGGTCTTCTCGCCTCCTCGCGACCCAGACCTCATTGGGACCCGGACCTCATTGGGACCCGGACCTCATTGGGACCTCCCCCGTCGACCGACCGACGCCGAAAGGGCCCCGACACGACACGGGCGGAGGGGACGTGGGGACCGGTAGACACACTGGGCCCTGTCCGGTCCCGGTAGACGTGGGTGTCGTCGTAGAGCGAGGGGGCCCCAGACCTGTGTAACGGCACCACCCCTGGTGTCACTCCGGGCAGTGTCCTGGTAGTCCAAAAGACCGAATTTGACCGGTGTCCCGGACCCATGAAGGTCGGATTTCGGAGACACGGGAACACCCAAGAACCCGGAGACTGCCGCCGGGACCCGACTACGACCCACATAGTCTAAGACTATGACCGTCGGACTCCGGACGGGGTCTCGTCGGGGTACACGCTCACCCGACTCCGACCTCTACTCCGACCTTTACTCCCTTTCCGCACAAACGTCCTGGACGCCCCACGACCCTTCGTCGAATAGTGACAACTCCCTCCCGTTCCGATGGGAGACCCCTGGTCGTGTCCGAGACGTGGGGGTCCCCCAGGTTAGTCGGTCACCAGGAGTGGGGAAAGTACGGTGCTCAGACGTCGGAGCGTAGCATTTCTTTGTCTGGGAATTAAAGGTTAGTCTGCCGGCGGCCACGCCCGTTCCTTCTGCGCCAGTCAGCTGGAAGTAAAACCAATCAAAGCGATTGTCGACACAGCGAGTGAAACAACATTTGGACCGTCGAGGTCCCAGACGGAGACTACCCTCGTCTCCGAAACCAAAGAAGAAACTCGGAGACGTCGAGGACCTCAGGACTGACTCTCTCGTCTCGTAGGAATTTAGTCTCCTTTACCCCAGCCGCCCCTCCGTACTTCCTGCTAAGGTGTCGAAAGGGAAAATTTGTGGACCGTAGTGACCAGGTATGACCCCCGGTCGGGGCGTCCCCGGGTACCCCACGGCGAGGGGGTTGGGTGGGTGGGACCCCCCCTCTCCTGACCGGAGTGAGGAGCGAAAGAAGAACTACTGTCTGGAGTCTCTTAAAGACCTCGTCTCCTTTTCTCGTATTATTCGAATTAAAACCTTAACGTTTCCAATAATAATATTAGTAAAGGGAGACTTCTTAACATTTATTAAGTAAACGTTTCGAGGTCAACTTCAGAGATTAATCGGAGAGAACCCGTGAATGTTTCGACGAAGGAGGACGTCAACGCTTTAGACAAGACGAACCCCAAAAACGAAACAAAACTGGGAGAGGTACGTCGTCCGATTCCTTAGTCGGGGTGTAAGATGAAATACAAACGTTAGCACGAAGGTGTCACGGACCGGAGCGGGATGTGAGTCCGCCGGGAGGACTCCCACCCCTGGTGCACCCTACCACCCCTCCGGACCAACGACCCACTAGAAACCCGAGAAGAACGTGTATTCCGTCTGGGTCGAGTGTCCCAGTCTCCCATGGTCCAGAGAGTCTCTGGTCGACGAAACATCGGGGACGAGCGGGGGTCGAGGTGGGGTCTTAGGTCCGTCTACCCCGGGATCCACCGGTCCGTCTGTGAGGGGTTTCCACCAGTTTCGCGACCGAGATTTCAGGTCACCCCCACTCTCCCCCGCCACGCCCGGAGACCCCGTAGTGTTTCTCGGACGGAGGGAGAAAGACCAGGGTGTGTCCACTACCCGGGGCCCATGTACCTTCTACTGACCTTCTACGGGGCCCCTGACCTTCTACTGAGTCCACGGTCGGACATCGACCTCCTCCCCGCTCTCCCAGAGAGTCCTAACACGGGTTGAGGTGGGTCGATCTAAGACTCGAAGCAGACGGGGCTCGGACCCTGGCTCCCCAGTCCCTCCGTGTCCCGTGCCCGTCTCCGCTGTCCCGTCAGCCGAAGGGCGGGTCTTCCTGTTTGCACCTCGGGCAGGACGACTGGAGCGTCGTGGTTTCAGGTCTTCCCCGGAAACCCCCTCTGGGGACCTTTGTAGTGGGGACAACCCCCAGACCGCGGGGCGCTCATCCCAACGAAGACACACACCACGTCCGGGAGGAGGGGTCCCGGGACGACTGGTGCAGGGGTGGGGTGGGTGGGCTCCGGGACGGGGAGAGGGACTGGGCGGGTCACGTGAGGGGTCCCTTACGTAGAGTCCGGTCCCGTTCGTAAAGAGGGATTTAATGGGCTCCGACAAAAATTGACCCCCGAAATCCCCAATGGACTCGGGTGACCTGACGCCTCTATGTGTACATGGAGACTCAGACCTGGGCCGTGCGTCAGGTGGACCCGGCCCCGAGACGGCCTGGTGACAGGGCCCACCCTTACGGGCCACAGTCCTTTCCGGTCGACTCCTACTGGGACCACCCGATTGAGTTGCTGGGGGAAGGGTGTGGAGGACGGTTAGCCCGTCCGTCTCGGGGCGGTCTGAGGACGTCGGGTGGTGGGGGTCGGGGTGGTGGGGGTTGGGAGTGTGGACGACAAAATTACCCCCCTCGAGGACACATAAATGTAGACCTCCCCTTCCCGGGGTCCCCCTACTCTACCCTGTCCCACCCTCTTCTCCGCCGACCACCATTACCTTCTCCACTCGCTCCCTCCCTGTCGCCCTTCCCGGCCCCCCGTGACCGTAGAGATCCCCGAGGGTGTACGGTCCGACACCTGACACAGGACCCAGGATCTTCGGAGGACCCTTGTAACAGGTCCTACTTGGGGAAACCCGACCGCAAGGTAGCTCCGGGACCCCGTCCGTCGGAAGGGGTGTGGGACCGCCCCGTGGGACTGGGGGAGGGGAGGGGGGTCTGACACGGGTACCTTCGGGGACGTCCAAACGACCGTCACGAATTCCGGGGGCGGGGAGTGACGTCCAACCCCTCGTGTGCACCCTCCTCCCCGGGAAAGAGAACGACGAGAGGACCCCCTGTGGTCGGAGACCCGGGGGTGGACTCGAGGGGCACCCTGGGTCCACTGCAGTCTACTACTGGGTGTGCGGCAGGTCTCCTCCCGGCGAGAGAAGGTCTTTGTGTGTCCGAACACCCGGGGACCTGACACTGTTGGACCACCCGTACCGTCTCCTCTTAATTCAATTCTTCAAACACAAACTGTTGTCGCAACGACAGGGAACTTTGTCGTAGTCCTATTTTGCGTTATGAAAGACCTCGTAGTCAAGAGACCCTCGGGTCTGGGTCCGCCCGGGGTTGCGTGTGAAACCCTTGTCCGGGGTCCCAGGGACGTGAGTCACCCACTCCGCCCTTCGGGATCTCGACCGAGGGTGCCCCTTCTGCTCTCGTCCTCCCCGCTCTGGGAGGGGGTCCCTGGTGCACCCGACCCTTGTGGCCCGGGTCCCGAAGGGGCCGGCCACCCTGAAGACCCTGGTCTGAGGTCCACCCCGAAGCACGGGTTTCCAGGTGCTGTCCGACGGACCGACTGGGGGTAGGGACGAACCAAAGACGTGCCTTTCGAAGGCAGGCAGACAAACAGTATTCCGGACGGGGTGAACTTTACGGACCCAGACCCCTCCACCTCCGAGTCTTCGACTGAGGTAAAGAAAGGCCACACTTCCATCGACCGGAAGACTCCGTTACTTAAGTATTTGAACCGGAACCTTTGTGACTCGTGAGGTCTACACTACAGTGGAGATATCTACCTGTGGAAGAATTTGAGCGTGTGCCTCTTCACTGGGGACTCGTTGACGGTGTGTCTGCCCTAGTCGACCCTGGCACAAATAGACGGTACTCTGCCCCGCTTTCACGGGAGAGACCCACGGGGGGAGAGATTAATGCGAATGGGGCTAGTGACGAGACCCCCCTGGAGACTTCTTAGGATCTAAGAAGAGACCCGGATATCTGAGGTCCTTTCAACCTACTTTCGATTTCACTTCCTCGAGTTAGGTCTAAACATCTTTTTACGACACACTACAAATCCTTTCTTGTCTTCTACAGACGTGTTTCGCTTTATACATAAAATTTTAGCATCAATTCATGTGTGGGTAAATGGACTTAACGGTTCACCCGAAACACGAAGGAAAACAATGGACGATTCTTCACTGTGTCTCTTCCGTTACCGTGGGGTGAGGTCACGAGAACGGACCTTTTAGGGTACCTGCCTCCTCGGACCACCCGACGTCAGGTACCCCAGCGATTCTCAGCCTGCGCTGACTCGCTGAAGTGAAAGTGAAAAGTGAAAGTACGTAACCTCTTCCTTTACCGTTGGGTGAGGTCACAAGAACGGACCTCTTAGGGTCCCTGCCCCCTCGGACCACCCGAAGGCAGATACCCCAGCGTGTCTCAGCCTGTGTTGACTTCGCTGAATCGTCGTCGTCGTCGTTCTTCACTGTCCGACTAATATGTTAGTCCGCTATCCAACCAGTAGGTATATGCTTCTTTCTTGACTAAGTGCTGAACTTCGTTGGTCGGGTCCTTTGACTGGGAAAGAGACTTCATCGGTAGGGTCCTTCGGTGAACGACGGGTGTCAACAAAATCCTTCCGTCTGGAGACAGAGATCTCTGTTAAGTCTTTCACTTTGTACGTCCGGACATTGTTGACCGGGGTTTACTGGTCCTACCCTAATCACTGACTGTCGAAGGCATTATAGACGAGGACGAAGTTTTGGTGTTGGCTGTTCTCTTTCGGTCGATACGTGCAGTCGGTTGCTGTGCCCCACGGGGTGAACGTCGACCCGGTGGGGACCGAAGGGGTCCCGGGGTCGGAGACTCGCCCCACGAGGCCTCGACAGAGAGACGGGTGGTGTTTCGAGGGGTCAGGAGACGGACGGGGCTCAGAGGTGGTTTGTGACCACCACCGTCGAGAGAGACCGAGCTCGGTCTGAAACGAAAAAGTGAACCCACCGGAAACAAATAAAGGTGTCCTCCTTCAAGAGACTCCTTTGATCCCCTGTGTAAACGATTTTTATCGTTGTAAAACCCCCGAGTAGATTCTCGTCTTAACTGCCCAGTCCTTTATTGACGCTATTTTACTGGGGGGAAGTCCACTACACATTGAAACACGGTTGAACTGATCCGATACCACAGGGGTCTATAAACTAGTCTGTAATAAACCCCACAAAGACACTCTCACAAAAGTCACTCGAATTGGAAATTTGGTCGTCCGATTCATTTCGTCTAACGTGAGGGAATTGCACCCACCCGGAATAGGTTAGTCGACTTCTGTGGTCCTCCTCCCTTTTTACCTACTCAGAGAGGGGTTTTCTACCTTAAAGAGAACGAACTAACAAACGTTTGACCTCGTAGTAAAAACTTTGTCCCTTCTTATTTAGATTTAAGTATAATCTAGACAAAGAAAATGAAATTGGAAATTGACGAAAACCACACAATTCTTACAACGGATATCGACGTTTATTTGTCCTTTTGGGTCAGGGTTCCAAGACTGGAAACTTTCATATTGTGAAATGGTAAGTTTGTCTCTATTTTTTAACGTCTCTTTTAATGCAAACAGGGTAACCTCCAAACGTCCCTGTAGTACTGGACTGGATGTACCTGTCGACGTTCCTGTTTCCTAAGGTTGTGGTTCTTTAAACATTGGGGGTTCGTATGAGGTGGGGGAGGAAGTTGCATTTTCGTCGGACTTCAGAGTGACCCACTCTTCCAAGAAACCCTGTGATCAGGCGGTGGAAAAACTAGACGAACGAAAGACTTATTTCAGTAATAAGACACGGGGGGGTTTTGTAGAGAGCTAAATCACCGGATAACACATCGTCCGACATGTTCAAACCTGTACCATAATTATTGTCAAAAGAGGTATGAAAACCAAAAAGGACCCTGAACTTGGATGACCGGAAGGCCCCTCCCGAACGTAGAAACGGAGAGGACCCAGAGGTCGAACGGTTAGAGGGAACGTCTAGATCCCTGATCAGTCGGAGATATCAACGTACTAGGTTAAGGAATATTATTTAGAGGAAATATTTATGTATACGTTTGTGTGTGTGTGTGTTCTGTTCCATATTTAAAAAGCCTCCTACTATCACTGTAATAGCAGTACTGGAACCCCATTCTGTCTCTTTCCTAATTGGTAATTCCTTTGCTGTCAATATAACGAGAAGTTATTTACATCCTGGAAGATGAACTAGTATTCTACAATGTTTCCCTAACTTTTCTTTTCGGTTTTTCGCGCTGTCGGACATGGTGTATGCATCCGAAGATTAACTGCATATGAACTCAATACAAAGTCTACATGTCGTCCCACTAAGTTGATATGCATAGATAGATGAAGAAGAAAAAGTCTAATAAAATGTAACATCCAATAATACTCTATAACTGAGGGACACGAAGTGTCATCCAGGAACGACCAAAAGATAATTATAAAATATATAGCATCACACGGAGACAATTGGGGTTTAAGGATTGAATAAGGAGGAGAGGAAAGGGGAAACCACTGGTATTCAAAAAAGGGACACAGACACTCAGATAAAGACGTAACATTTATTCAAGTAGACATATTAAAAACAAATTTAAGGTGTATGTTCAAGATATACCATAGACAGAAACATACTGAAGTGAACCATACTATTAGATTGAGGTAGGTACAACGACGTCTACGACAATAGAGTGAGAAAGAAGTACCGACTCTTCGTAAGGTAACACACATATGTGTGTGTGTATACATGTGTGTGTGTGTGTGTATATGTGTGTGTCTGTATATGTACGTATGTATACATTTGTGTGTGTGTGTGTAACGGAGAAGAAATAGGTGAGTGGTCGGCTTTGCAGAACAAAGGAAGGTACAGAGCTGATAACATGTGTCACGACGTCACTCGTGGTCCCACGTACACTGAAAACTTAAACTCAACAGAAGTCTATATACGGATCCTCGGTGTGTACATTAAAGGTTCCCCGAGTATGGATCCGATGTGTTTCGTAAAGATACTTCATAAATAATTATCATTTTGGGTCTTTTGGGTACTCTGTTTTTACCCGTTTTAAGAATTCTCCGTGAAGTATTTCCTTCTGTAAGTTTACGGTTATTTACTTACTCTTACACGAGGTGAAGGAGTCACCAGTCTCTTTAGGTTCAATTTGGTGTTACTCTATGGTAGTGTGTGGGTGGTCTACCTGTCTTTATTTGTTCATTCTATCACGGCCTACAGCGACTCCCACACCCGGTGATCCTTGAGAGTGTGTCCCGTCTCCCTCACGTGTGACAAAGTCGGTGAAGACTTCATCTTCGCAAAAGATCATCCTAGCTCCGATATGTAGGGACCCTTGACGAAACGGGAAGTAAACGAGATCTCTTTGTACACGGGGACCCATGATTCTCCTTCAAGGTCTTAGAAGTCTCGTCATGAGTATTTATGGGGTTTATAGGAAGTTGTATATGTCCTATCTATTTGTTTGACACCACATTTGACACTGTATAAATAAGTTACCCACTTCTTGAGTCCCTTGAGCTCACTGGACGTTGTTATGTCTCTTTACGTCTTTGTACTACTCGATTTCTCCGTTCTTGGTTCATTCGTGGACTCCATGTTAAGGTAATCATGCATCAAGTTTCGGTCCAATTTGACACGCACAGACCCCTAGTTGTCTTTTCGTTCCCCACCAGAAACGTTTTCAATCCTGTCACCGGTGGGATTGTCCTCCCACCTATCTCCTCCGACCTTAAATTTTTCCGAAGACCCCCGACTGCTACGAGAAAAAAAAAAAAAAAAAAACCAATGTATCCTTAATCGAAACGTTTAAAAAACGTTAATGTAAACAAAAAAATAATCTTGATTAGAGAGAGAAAAATTTTATCTTCGTCACATAAGGAAAACATCTTTTAATCTTTTGTTTTTATTCATTCACCTTTGGAATGTAAGGGTATTGGATCTTTAACGGTGACAATCATTAAATAATGTATAGGAAAGTGTAAAAAAAAAGACTTGTACACATTCTGTGTCTGCGTAAAAGATGGGTATACTCTAGTGTGACAATGTATTGTACAAGTCAGTGGTTAACGTTTTAAGACACCCCAAAATTATATAAGTCTTTCAACATGTTAGTAGTGGGGATGGATAAAGGTCTTGTAAAAACTCTGAGACATCCCTTTGGAGTACGGGTTGTCGTTCATGTGAGCGGAAGAGGGAGGGGGTTGGGGACCATTAGTAATTAGATGAAAGACGGAGAGACCTAAAAAGATAAGACCTACAAAGTACATGTATCGTAGTGTTATACACCGGAAATTACATACCGAACAAAGTAAAACACATTACAAGAGTTCCGAATAGGTACAACATCGCTTATAGGTAAAAATGAAGTAAGGAAAATTCCGACTTATTATAGGACAACGATGTCAGGAACCCTAACGTTCTCAGTCTGTGCTGAATAGCCGATTTGGTGGTGGTCACTACCGTCGTCTTTCGGACCGTCTTATAGAACAATATACCTATCCGGTGCAAAATATATGGACAAGTAGTGAGGAACCTTCTTTTCGATACTGTGTTGATCTGTCACATAATTCTTCGTCTCTGTAGTGAAACGGCTGTTTCCTGGCAGATCAGTTTCGACACGAAAAAGGTCATCAGTACATACCTACACTCTCGACCTGGTATTTCTTCCGACTTTCTCTTTCACTTTCAGCGAGTCACACAGGCTGCGAAACGTTGGGGCACCTTCGGGTTGGGCAGAAACGTTGGTGGTCCCTTCGGGTTCTTTTGATCTCTCCTATCGGATAGGGAAGAGGTCACCTAGAAGGACTGAGTCCTCAACTTGACCCCAGAGGACACAACGTCCTCCTAAGTCGTGAGTTCTTAACTACGAAAACTTCACACCACGATCTCTTCTGAGAACTTTCAGGAAACCTATCGTTCCTCTAGTTCCGACAGTTAGGATTTACTTTATTTGGGACTTATAAGTAACCTTCCTGACTACAACTTCGACTTCGAGGTTATGAAACAGGTCAGGTGGACAATACTCCTCGACAGAGAGACCTCTTCTGGGACTTCTACCCTTTCTAACTCCCACCCTCTTCCGCCGTTGCCTCCTACTCTACCAACCTACCGTAGTAGTTGAGTTACCTGTACTCAAACTCGTTTGAGGTCCTCTACCACTTCCTGTCCCTCCGGACCGTACGACGTCAGGTACTTCAGTGGTTCTCAGTCGGTACTGAATCAATGACTTATGGTTGTGATACTTGTACATATACGCAAAAATATTCTTGTGCAAAAGTAAAGATAAGCCATATATGGCCTCACTTTAAACAGATTCAGTATACCATTGTTATACAAATTGTAAAATTGACAAAAAACTTCATGGACGTAGTAGAATGTAAGGGCGGTCATGTTATACTTCCAAGATTAACGAAGTATAGGAATAGTTATGAACGATAACAGGTAGTAAAACTATATCTGTGGAACTTTCACTTTCACTTTCACTTCAGTACAGACTACGAAACGCTGGGGTACCTGACATCGGGCGGTCCGAGGAGACAGGTACCCTACGAGGTCTGTTCTTATGACCTCACCCAACGGTAAAGGAAGAGGTCCATACTTTCGAGAATCATCCATATTTTAGAGTGACACTAAAGTTAACGTAAAAGGTTCACTGAATACTACAACTTGTAGACAAGTGTACGGATAACCGGTAAACATATGGAAGAAACCTCTTTACAAATAAGTCTAGACAACCGACAAATATTAACCTAATAAACATGAAAATAACAACTCATTATTCTTAGGGAATATATAAGATCCATGACCGGGAAATTGTCTACCTGCCGAACAATGATAAAAGAAGATAAGACACCCCGAAATTCGAAGTAGCTGTCACACGAGATCTGGTGTCTTCCAGATGAAACTACTCAAGTCATATAGAGAATAAAAGAAGTCGACGACGCGAAAACCGCAGTACCGACTCTTTGGCGACGAATTAGGTGTCAGCACTTCTAAACGTCCACATAAAAGAAGATGTACAAAATATCAAAATCACGAATGTAGCTCCAAAAAATTCGACTGAAAATTTGATTGTAAAAATCAATTAAAAAACATACACTATACTCCGTCCCCGTGTCAACATAAGAAGACACACACTGACAGGTTGACAGGGGCACAGGGAACAACGTCACTGACAAGAAAGAGGTGACTGAACGAAACCGTCAGAAGAGGTATGTAGAATATAGAAAAACCAAAGAGATAAAGACGGGAGAAAGTACATCCTTTCTCCACAAAAAGGTGTATCGCAAAATTAAGAGAACAGTAAAGAAAAAGGTATATAAAAACTCTATAAAATAATCACCAACGGGACTCCTAATGTCAATTGTAGAATTACATATCGTTAGGTCAAGACTAATGATGTTTGAATTAAAATTATCACCTGTTTTGAAACGAGAATCCATCTTGGTACCAAAAGAACAAGAAACACGATGTGTTAAGAGTATGTTTAATGGATAAATATACCATTGTGTCAAAATAGCAATAACAAAGTATAAAAATTCTATTCTATCTTTTTTATTTGGTCAAAGTTCTATGTACGTGTGGCAGAAAATATAAATGACTAATTAACGGAAATACTCACAAGAGATAAAAGGGTACACCTAAAACCTATGACACACAACGGGGTATTAAAATTGGACTTCTTATAGGAAATCACAAAGAACATCCCGTCAATATAGTCACTTTTTAGGAGAATTAAAAAAAGATAGATCCTTACAGAATTCAAAAGGAGTAAAAAACTTCCTGTCAAAACGACCTATATCTTAAGAACCAACTGTCGGAAAAGGAAAGCAGTGTAACTCATACAGCAGGTTTATGGAAGACTGAAGATACCGTAAACTACACTTTAGTCGTCAGTCAGAACGACTCCTAGGGTATATACACTACGTAACTAAGAAATCCGGACGAAAGTTCCAAAGAGAAATAGAAACCGAAACTCTAAAGTTAATACGACTCGGATACACACCTCGAAAAGATAGGGTAGACGAAGTTCAATCAATTCGAAGAACCTTCACATCTGAGTCCCAACAGTAGTTCAAACCTTCGATACGTACAAAAAGAAAGAAAAAACAAAAGAAAGGTGAAAAAGAAAGGGAATAAATAAATAAATTGAAGAATAAAAATGAAATAAAATGAAATGTTATGACATAACCAAACGTACGACACAAAGGTTACAAGGAAGACAGGGGAAAGGCTAGAGGAGGGAGGGACCCGGGTGGAAAGTCACTTACAATACGAACTGCTACGGCAGCCCAGAGACTCCGAGACAGGTAAAAAGAAGTGTGGAAAAAGAAAGACAGGGACCTGACCTTTTGGAAATGACTGGGTAGAGGTTCGACCAAATAAGAAGGACGAATATCGGACTTACGGGACGACAAGGAGATCACTTTTAAAAGTCAACAACACGAAAAACTGAAGTATTAAAAATACACCGAGAGGACGAAAATTTTACTAAACTCGAGAAGGGACTCGAGGACATAAACCACTCTGTTTCAAGGCATGAAAGAAAGTCAAGAAATTTGTGTAAACTTTGTCGACCGAATTTGACAAAACAGATCTTTCAGGTTATAGACCCGAAGGAGTCCCTGTTAAAGATCGTTGACGAAAATGAGAAAACATAACCAGTATAAATAAATGAACGGAGTATGAAAAAAAAAATTTGACTTGAAAACCTATTATATTATACCGTCGAGACCTTTAGTTTAAGAGGAGTCCTAAACACGACGATAAACGGATAAATAACTAAGAAGACTCACTTAAGACAAAAGAAATAGTACACACTTGTGGTTTCAGACACAAATCAATCGAATCTTCCGACGAACACTAATCTGTCTTTAAAAGAGTTTAAGGACCTTAGTTGTTTAGAATGTCGAAAGAGACTACCTGAGACAGGCACATAATCCCCGTCAGGAAGTCAAGAGTCCGTTTATCCGACGTTGAGACACATTCGGAAGTGAGGGACGAACGTGTCTCGGAGTCAGGTCGGTGCCCGCTCTGGACTCAGGAGTAGTCCAGAGAGGACCCGCGCACGGACCCAGACTCACACGTGTGTCGGGACGTGTGAGCACACCTGAAGGTCTGAGGGTTCTTGTACAGTCTCCAAAAGTTTTGGGGTAAGACTTGTTGAGAAAAAGAGATCAAAAATGAAAATAAATAAATAAAAAAAACCAGTAGAATAACAAAACGGGATTACCAATAACGGTGGAGCCCGACAACACTACTATTTATTAACGGTAAAAGACCCTTTGACCTCGTTTGTCCGACTCACTACTGTTAAGAGTCTCGTACCCCGGGACCTCCTCGAGGTCGAGTCCAAACCGTGGACGTCGCCGACGGTTCAACGGTCCAAAGCGACCTGCGACCCTGACAACTGAGAGTTCCAATGGTGTCTCGGCCCCACCTCTTCTATCCTTTTTCGTTGACTTTTACGGTGGTTTAGAGACAAAAAGACCGAAGTGGGTAAAAGAACTTATTTACGGGGGGACCTAACGACATGTAGAAACTAATTAAAGGTCTCGAGACTTTTTTAACTAAAACTATTTAAACGGTCACAAGAGTATCGAACGAGTCTCTTCTAAAAAGTCTCCAGGAACGAGACTACAAGGGTGACTGTAGTGGGACGTTAATAAGAATTAAAATACATACCGAATACATCAGTAGACACAAATATTCTGCTTCTTGTTTTTGTTTTAGACACACTACACAAGAACGCGGGTCTGTGTTATTATTTATCACAGAAAGATAGAAACCCCACAAGTTTCCTTAGACGTCACGATGTCCTATCGATTAGGTTTAAAGTAACAATCTATGACTACGGTCATTAATTAGGCCTGTGTCCTTTCGGATCTACACGTTACTGCCAGTAACGTTGGCCTCAGTATTTCACTTTTGGATCTTAGTTAGAGTTTCAGACTTAATTCTCTTTCCCATCCATTTACTAGGACGTGAAAGAGTGATGTATCTTACCGTACAGGGTAAAAGACTTCATTAACACTTCTGTTTCATTGTACCTCCTGAAAACTCTTACAGAAATAAAAAAATTTTTTCCCGTTTGAGGATTATCGTGGTATAAATATTGAGACCTTGTTAATATACACACGCACGTGTTACCGGTCTTCTGTTCTCTCTTTTTACTTGTCTCTTTTCAAACAATCCCACCTCTCTTGACCCCCACAAAAATTTAATCTACAAAAAGGTAGAATAAGAATACGACACTCACGTTATTTACACTTTAAACTTTTTATCCAGTCGTACAGATTATCTTTTTTTTACTAAAAGGGTGTCGGGAAGGGACAACCTACCCCGTGTCCAGTTTCCGTAGGAACTGTCCCAGACACTCTTCCGGTCCACTAAGGAGGCACTGTACTGGGTCCCTGTCTTACGACGGAGGAGTCGGTACCACTACCCGGGGCCCCTGGACCCTACCCTACCTTACGTCAAGGACCGGTTCGACGGTCCTCCTCCCCTCCCCCTCCTCCCCTGTCCCTCCTCCCCTCCTCCTCCTCCCTTCTCTCACAAGAGAAGGAGGGGAGGATCTTCTCTACAAAAAGGTTATTTATTGACACTTCAGGGTTTACTTTATATTCGGAACTTAATAAACCGGAAACTCCCTAGGTTCTTAGAGAGTCACAGACGTGTCCCAGTGACTCCTCCGAAGACTCTCTGCGGGTATAGAGGGAACCCCTTCCCCGTGAGGGAAGGACTACTATTTCCCACTGGTCGGGTAAGGTGGAGAGGAGGGTAGGGTGAGGAAGGGGGACTTAGATTCCCGAAGGTCGGAGTGAGTCATCAGGTCTCGACAGGAGGACGCAAAGACAGGACAATAAATAAATAAATCCACAGGTTTCCCCTTCCTTCTTAGTTTACCTTACGCGACGCCTTTATTAAACAGTCTCGTAAAAAGGGTTTCTCCCAAGGCACATCCGACTGGTTGGTAGGACCAAACGGATCCGAGTCCACAAAGGTCCTGTGTCTCAAAAAGGACGATTTCAGTCGTCCAGGACCCGGTTCAGGACCCTACTTGATCAGAGGGACCAAGGTACTTAGAGATCAAATCACCCTCTGAGTCTTCATCATAAACTTTTACCAAGGTCTTAGTGTGACCAACCGTTTTATGACCTGACTTGTTTCAGTGTGTCTACAGAAACGATGTCCTGAATAGTCTCGGAATACAACATACGATATACGGATATGTATATCACCGAGTCACATTTCTTAGGCGAACGATTACGTTAGAGCCCCAACCCTTCTTGGGGATCCCCTCCTTTACCGATGGGTGAGGTCATGAGAACGGACCCTTCAGGGTACCTGTCTCCTCGGACCACCCGATGTCAGGTACCCCAGCATTTCTCAACCTGTGCTGACTCACATGCGTGCGTGTAAGTTCCGTTCCACGGGGACCACATCGTCCACCCCTCGGACTCTGTGTGGTCCTGTGAACCATCCTGCCCCGTGGGTCCCGGTTCGTTCTGTATCCTTCTCACCCGTGGAAGACCCCGTCTCTCCTGTCGCAATTGTAGTCCCCGTTCTCTCAGGGACAGGTGAGAGACTTGGGGTGCCCGAGGCCGGGTCGGTGTCTTCTCACTGAGTCGGAGACAGACGTCGACCCCCCGTTACGACGGGTCCGACCCCACTCGTCCCCTCGGGACCCAGTCGGAGTGACTGGCCCTTCGCCGGGTGTCGCAGTCGCGAAGACCGTCACGTTCCGACAACGTCAACGTCTACCGTCGGCGGTCCCCCGTGTCCTCACAGGTCGAACCCGCCGGCACCGGCTCACAGGACGGTCGACGGGTCTTCCTGAGCCCTCGGGCCCCGAGGTCTGGGCCGGGGAGGGACGGACGTCGGGTGGGGTGGGGTGCGGCAGAGGTCCACTCCGCTCCGGAAGACACTCAAGGTCACCGCAGTCTGACTGACACTCAGGACCGCACGGTCGCACGCTTCCCCTCACCCTGGCTTTCGGGGGAGGAGAGTGACCGTGGTCGCCGACTCCGTCCCCGGGTCCTCGTCTTACCTTGTCGGGGCCTTCACGTCCTCCTCCTCCCGGTCCTCGTCCCTTTCACCCCCGGAAGCAGGTCCCGCGGGTTCGAGTGCAGCGCGAGGTCGACGCCCTTGTTTGGGACGTCTTGGGACAGGACAAAGGGTGTCATGACCTGTAAAAGCAGTTCCGATCCACCGTGGACAGTTGCGTCTGGGGAGTAAGAACCTCGGGAGGGAGCCCCGGTCTCCCGGGAAGAAAGTGGTCCTGGGACACACACACACACAGACACACACAACACACAGACAGATGCGGGTGCACACACAGACACAGACACGCACACACATAGAGACAGACACAGACACACAGACACGGACACACACACACACACACGGGTGTACACACCGAGACACACACACACAGACATAGTACACATACAGAAACAAACACAGAGACACACACAGACGCGCACAGAGACATACACACAGAGACACACAGACACAGAGACACACACACACACTGACACACACAGACACATGCAGACACATGCAGACACATACAAACACACAGACACAGAGAGACACACACACAGACGTACATACAGAGAGACGTACACACACACACACAGACACACACAGACACACACACACAGACACATGCAGACATACAAACACACAGACACAGAGACACAGACACAGAGACACAGACACAGAGACACACAGACACAGAGACACATACACACAGACATAGCACACATATAGAGACACAGACACACACACACAGAGACACACAGACACAGAGACACACACACACACAGACACATGCAGACACATACAAACACACACACACAGAGACACACACACAGACGTACATACAGAGAGACGCACACACACACAGAGACACACACACAGACACACACACAGACACACACAGACACATGCAGACACATACACACATACAGACACAGAGACACACACACACATTGACACACACACAGACACACACAGACACATGCAGACACACAGACACAGACACATACAAACACACAGACACAGAGACACAGACACAGAGACACAGACACAGAGACACAGACACACAGACATAGCACACATATAGAGACAAACACAGACACACACACACAGAGACACACAGACACAGAGACACACACACACACACAGACACATGCAGACACATACAAACACACACACACAGAGACACACACACACAGACGTACATACAGAGAGACGCACACACACACACAGACACACACACAGACACACACACAGACACACACAGACACATTCAGACACATACGCACATACAGACACAGAGACACACACACAGAGACACAGACACAGAGACACACACACACATTGACACACACACAGACACACACAGACACATGCAGACACACAGACACAGACACATACAAACACACAGACACAGAGACACACACACACTGACACACACATACTCAGACACAGACACAGACACACACACACACACAGACACATACACACACACAGACACAGAGACACACACACACACAGACACACCACACACGTACGCACACGTGAGTCGAGGCACCGCCCAGTGTTTGGGTTCCTGTCAAATATCCTACACGAAGAGAGAAAAGTCCAGGTCTCAGGGAACACACTAGGTGAGACGTGCACCAAAGACCCTCCGCCGAAACGCCAGCACGTTTCAGCGGCTCTCGACCAGTGTTCCACTCTTCGCGGAAGACCTCGACGCCGTTGAGGCCCCCCGAGCTACGGGACCGATGCGAAGGGTCCTCTCCCGGGACCCGTCTGTACGGACTCCTCCGGCACGGACATCCCTTCCGGACCCCCTTCGGTCCTCCTTCGACCTGGACGGGGCCCCTGCCCCCTGGCCCTCGGAGCTCCCATGGGCCCCTCGGCCCCGGGCACCGGCGCCGGGGTCGACGGGAGGGGTCCCGGTCCCGCCGTCTCCACCGGTCCGGCTGGGGTCGAGCTACGTAAGTAAAAATTTGTTTGAGTGGTGTCGGGGCCAAGAAAGGACCTTCCGGAACAGTGTATTTAAAAGTAAATCACGGTAACGCAAGAGTAGGTCCCTCGACAGTCCCCATAAAACTCTTCCTTGACCCTCCAGTCAACCAGCCCGAAGTCGCCGCCGCGCCTAATACCGAGCCCGACCCACGGTCTGAACCCCTTCTGATCCCCCCGACTCGTCGTCCGGTACAGAGGACACCCCAGGAGTCCTGCCGCGAAGGTCCCTCGACTGGGACGTCTGCCTCTTCGCCGCTGACCCCAAAATGCAGTCTCCCCGGCCCTGACAGGGGGAGAGAGGACCCACACCCTGGGTGTCTCCCCTCCGACCACTCCGCAGAGGGAGTCCCGACGCCTACCACCGGACCTGCACACTCCCAGACAGACACGCTTGAAGGCAGACCGGTTTCGCGAGAGCACATGTAGTGGGATGACCCGAGAGTGCACGTGGACCTCACTACGCCCGGTCCTCGAGCCGGAAGACATGTCCTGACTCCGGGGCACCTCGACCGTCTCCACGGTCCTAGTGAGTCCGTCTCCCCAGACGTCCCCGGTCGGCGGGGGACGGGTAGACTCTTCATGGACGAGCGGGGTTCAGTGACAAAATACATGTACACTTTGGAATGTTGTACACGTCTTTTCTTACTGAGGAGGGGGATGGTCTTGACCCCGTCTACCTCGACCCTCCCGCCCACAGACTGTAGGAGGAGGTCCTGGGTGTCGGTGAATTAATTGTTCTCTCGGAAGTTCCGGGGTCCGCAATCGAGAGAGATGGTGTAGACTGTTGAGGATTGTCTAGACCCGGAGTGGAACTTGCAACTTAGACGAGATCTTAAAAGTTGGGTCTTCTTTTCTCCGTAATCCCAAAGGGACCAGTCGACCCGGAGAGGTTGTATTCTCTAATTTAAGTGGTTTATAAATGCCTCTACTTTTCCATGGCGTCCAAACCCCGTTTCGACCCACGTCACCCCTTTACCTCCGTCAGAGGGTCGTCTTTGGGTCCTCCGGAGTGTCTCCACCACAGGGCCCTCGGGTCGGAGTCTCCTCGGACCGACACGACCGTCTCTGTCTGCTTCCGACCCGTCTCGGCGCGACGCGCTCCCGTCTCGTCCGCGGGGTCCTTCGTATAAAAACAACCGTCGGGACGGCGATCTCCGTAAGACGTGAACCTACCGACACTCTATCCTCTTACATCCAGTCACCCAAATTTTTTTGTGCAGAGGCCTGTATCTCACACACACACACACGTCTCTCCGAGTCGGTGAACGGGCTCTCAGTCACGCATATTTCGGGTGAGACCAACCCTTCCCACCTTTGGCCCTCTATAGGGTCACCAGGACCGTCCCCTGCCCTCCGTCTGCTCCCCTTTTCTGTGAGTGCGGAAGCACTCTCTGAGTGCCCACGTCTCACAGGTGGCGCTGGGACAGGCGCGCACACGGTGTCTATGGTCAAGTCCTTCGACGTCTCCTTTCTTTTGCGGTCGACCACTCTTTCGTGTCTTTGACCACGTGGAGCTACCACCTCTTCCCCCGCCCCCGGACCTCCGCCGGGACCCTGGTCTCCGGGGTCTGGCTGCCCACTCCCTCCCTCGAACCTCCGTCTTGTCGTCCCGGTGCGCCCGGCGCGGGCTCCTCGACTGCGGAGGTCAGAGTCCACCTTGGCTCTACAGACTTGCGACTGGTGTCAGTGTTGGAGTCCCTACTTCATGCCCTGGGAAATAGAGCCAAGCCCACCTAAAAGATTAGTAGAGGGCCGTTATCGACACCAAGACCCTCCACGTGTGGTCTCGAGTCCCGAGCTTCGTGGGACCCACCGGAGCCCTTGTGAATTAATTTGCCTCTCGGGCAGTGGTTCCCGGCTACTGTTGGGGGACGGCCAAGGTCCTCAGTCCTGTGCCGACTGCGACCGTCTCCACCAGAACTGGCGTCCTCGGGGTTCCTAGGACCCCCCCACCTTTGTCTACCCCCAGCACCCCCGAGTGGCCCCGACGTCTGCCGGGTCTCGTAAGGGGAGCCGTCCCCGTGCGGGCCCCCAGTGGCATCCTTGACCCTCGGCGTAGGACCCAACCGGTGATTCGTTCGTCCAGAGCCGGAGACGCTCGGACAGAGGATTGAAGTGCAGCCCCGGCAACATCAGGAGCCGGAGCCGGGGACGTCCTCCTGATCTAGGGCCGAGGTACCCGGGGAAGGACGTAAATCGTGCCTCGAGGGAGGGTCCTCGAGTCTCCCTGTCCGAAACGAGGACCCGTGGACCCGCGAAACGGACAGACACCCTGAGGTTTCGTCGAGGGGTCGGAGGGGGAAGACTCCTTAAAGAACCGACGTCTCCCCTCTACGACTCCTATTCTTTTTGTGGAAGGGCTTATAGTTCCTCGTTGGGGCTCTCAATTTAGTGGAACCACCCTCAGGACTCGGACGAAGGAGGTGACTTCATTAATTACCGTCCCTCTCTCGTCGCCCCGCTCGGGCGGGATCGATGTCACTCGTGGTTTTTAAATGTCGTGCAACAAAATCGACCTTTCTCGGGAACCCCGGGAAGGTGGACGTCCAGTCGACCGTACCTGCGGACAGGGTCGGGGCTAGCCATAAATGACTCTTTTATAGCGCGCGGAGGGGTAGACGAGAATGTGAATTATATACTTTGCCTAGGTGTGTTTTTGTTCCCCCATAAATCCTTTCCCCCGTCCGAGAGGGAACGAGTCCGTCTTGTAGACTAGACTCACGCAGACGCCCAGGTCCTTGGAGTACGTCCGACGAAGGAGGAGGAGGAGGGCGGCCCTTCGTCGCCACTATTGGGAGCCACGTAGCCTCTCGCTCCGCCCCGGCCTCCCGGTCGTACCGACCCCCGAAGTCGGGACCGGTGATCGGACGGGAAGGAAGGAGACCCGAGAGGGTCCTGTCGGACGAGAAGACGGGAACTTCCAGAGTAAACGAGTAAGTGGTCACATACTACATATAGATGATCCTCGGTCCAAAACAAGGTCCTTATGTAGTCACTTCTTTCCTTTGATATAGTTCTAGAGACCGGATCACCTGACACAAGACCACCCACCCCCCCAGCCGAGTGTCCGTTTCCCGTCGTCACTCGACCTACCACCGGTGACACCCTTGCCCCCAGCCCACCTCGACGACTCCCCACGCCCACCAGACGCAAAACCGGTGCCGCCCGGTCCACCTGGAGCCACATTTCCGTCGATGACATGGCTTTAGACCTCCCCCCTAGCCCCAACCTGTCCTCGGGGAGCACCACCTCCTTCCGCCGGTCGCCCCACCCTCTTCTCCACCACCCGGTCCTGGTGGCCCCAGGTCCATCACCACAGGACCGCGACCACGTTCTACTGGTGTTTGCCCCGCCGAACTCCGTCGTCTGTAAAGGAAGGAGTGACAAGACCCGGTCCTCAAATTTTAGTTTCAGAGGCGTCCCGGCACTTGGAGGTCTCCGGGGCCTCCTTCTGCGAACGAGCAGAGCGCGGTCGAGGACCACGTCCCTGTCAGGAGTCGACGTAGCGAGGTAGAGACGGAGACCCAGAGAGAGGGTAAAGAAAAGACTAGCTCGGAGAACAGTAACCTGAACCCCGGGTAGGTCACTCTGGTCCTACCCGAGTGGAGTTCTGAGAACTAAATTAGGGTAGAACAATAGCGACTCAGCGATTTAGCACAGGCTGAGAGACGTTGGGGTACCTGACATCGGGTGATCCGAGGAGACAGGTACCCTAAAGGGTCCGTTCCTCTGACCTCACCCAACGGTAAAGGAAAAGGTCCCCTAGAAGGTTTGGGTCCCTAGTTTAGGTGTAGAGGACTTAACCGTCCACCCAAGAAATGGTGACTCGGTGGTCCGTTCGGGTAGGGTAGGTGTCTCTGGGAAAGGGGTTTGTGCGAGCGTAGGTGTACCTAGTTCCGGATTCTCGACCTACGTAAAACCCCAGGGGTAAGTTACGTGGCGTCGGAGATCCCGTCCGAGTACCCTACTCACCCTAACCTTTAGACCCGCAGGACCAACCCTCTTAGTACCACGTCATACCTTTGGGTCTAAGATTCGTCCTCTCTTCCCGGTCCTTCCAAGATCTGAACTGACGAGGTTCCGGGTGTGGGGCCGCACCCGACCCCCAATCGTCCGGACGGAACCCGACCAGGGGGAGGACCTGTCCGTATCAGTCCTATGTCCCACCCACCTCCACCCGACACGACGAGTGGTCTCCAAGACGCGTCACTCTAGTGAATCCGTATACGAGTCGTCCGTAGTCTTTGCGGTGCCGTACACCCGTGACACCAATCTTATCTCCCACTTGTTCGGGGCGAGTCGGCCTCTACGTGGGCGTCGAGTGACCACTACCGCTACCTCTCCGGAGCCCCGTTCCTCCCCTCCCCCGACTCGGACGTCCTCCGAGCCACTCCGGGGGTGTCTTTAAGGCCCCCAGCTTCGGTCGAGACGTCCCCGGTCGTACAACCCTCCCGCCCACCCCTCCCTCACTGTCCCCCTACGTCTACGTTCACCACCCCTGTCACGTACCCCGACCTCCACCCGACCTCCCTGTCCGTCCCGACTAAACCCCTCTGACTGACCGTCCCGACCCTACCCGGGGAGCGGCCCCTCGGTACACGCCCAGGTGACACAGTATTGGCCCAGGGGTTCTTCCCCGCAGTCCTACGTAAGTTCCAATTTCCGTGGGTTCCAGCCACCAGGGTAGTCACAAATCATAGTCTCGTGTCTGCGTCGTGTCGACTACAGGCTTCGTGAGGGGAGTGGCACCAGACTGTCGGAGGACTCGGTGCGAACGACCCACCACCCCTCCGGAGGGACGGACGACACCCTTCGCTTCCGTCCTCCGCTGCGTAGCGTCCTTATCAAATTTGAAAAGAAAGAGTCAGTGAACCACAAGGTCAGCACCGACCTTCCAACTTTTCCAAGCTACAGGGTAGGGACCAAGGCCGGTTAACGACTCCAGTCCTCCGACGGTCGTCCCCGGGCCCCGGATCTTCCCTCACGGACCGTGCATAAGACACGACCCTTTCGTCGCCTGACTGAAGGATTACCCTCTTCTCCTTTGTGCTTTTCTTTGTCTCTTCTTTTCCAAAGTCCAACGTTTCGTCCCGACTCTTTCCCTTAGAATTGACATAATACGCTTCGGTCCTGACTTCTCTTCTCTCCGGAGACACGGGAAAGGTAAAATTCACCCCTTTCTTAGCTAGTTTATTAACGTTCTATTTTATTGTAGAGTATTCTTGTGGGTCTCGGTTCCTACACGTTTGAGTAAACGACTGAGTCATTTATAGTCTTGTCCATCCTAAATTCGGAGTTGGAGACGGACCAGACGTAGGGTTCAAAGGAGGAATGACCCGTTGGGGGTCGAGACTCGGAACCACTAAAGTAGACATTTTACCCCGACTTTCTCACGACTGAAGAATCCCGAGAACACTCTCAATTTGCTCTAGTGCACGTTCTTTCAGAAGCGTATAACGGACCATTCGTGACTTATTTCCAATAACAATAATGAGAATAGTGTCAACAAATTTACGGTCAGTGACATAGTCCCCTAAATACAGATTAGTAATGTTTCATTAACCGAACCTAATCTAGTTCGGTTTCATAGCCTCGAAGTCGAAGTCGAAGTCGCGGTCAGGAAGATGTCACGTTTTAAACCACCCCATGTGTCTGTCCCTTTTTAGCAATGTCAACATATACTCAATGAGACACGAAACTCTATGCCTTTGTTACCCACAAAAACCTCTCTCGTTCTTTCCCGAGATCACGTCCGGTCAACAGCGAGTCAGCGAGTCGGCACAGGCTGAGACGCTGGGGTACCTGACGTCGTGCGGTCCGGAGGGACAGGTAGTGGTTGAGGGCCTCGAACGAGTCTGAGTACGGGTAACTCAGTCGCTACGGTAGGTGGCAGAGTAGGAGACAACAGGGGAAGAGGAGGACGGGAGTCAGAAAGGGTCGTAGTCCCAGAAAAGGTTGGTCAGCTGAGAAACGTAGTCCATCGGTTTCATAGCCTCGAACTCGAAGTCGAAGTCGCGGTCAGGAAGGTTACTTATAAGTCTCAACTAAAGGAAATCTTACCTGACCAAACTAATCAGGTTCTCTAAGAGTTCTCAGAGGAAATCGTGGTGTTAAGCTTTCATAGTTAAGAAACCACGAGTCGGAAGAAATACTAGGTTGAGAGTCTAGACATGTACTGATGTCCCTTTTGATATACCTGAAACAGTCATTTGACTACAGACGAAAAATTGTGTGACAGATCCAAACAGTATCGTCCGATACATCTCTGATTATTTCAATGTCATCTGTACCGGCAAAGTCACACAAGATTTGCTCGGTTTCTACCGGGAGATAGGGTGATCTACGACTCCAGTCTCGAAGTGGGTGTCTTGTTAAGCCCCCAATTTGTTGAATTTGTAGTTTATTCCTTCTGGAACATATTTCTGTAACTTGTATCTTTTGTACTCTTGATCTTTTCTTTTCTTATTTTCTTAAATCTTTAAGGTTAAACTTTTTACACCACCTTAACTTTTGTTTTAGTTCTCGACCAGGAAAAATTGTTCTAATTTTTTAGCTGTTTTAGTGACCGATCGGATTGAAAAATTCTTTCTCTTTTTTCTCTTTTAATCCTTACCTCTTTTGTCTAATACTATGTGCCACCCTTTACTGTATTTTTAAAAAATTCAGAATTACTTTACCTATTTACTTTTTTTTTTAGTGTTGTAATCAAAGTCTTTGTGACTTTAGATTTCTTTGGTTTTCGTAATTCTAAACTTTTGTAACACTCTCATAATAAAGGTTTTATCCGCGGTTCAAATTTACTTGACCCAACTTAATAAAGTTCGTAGTCATCCTGTATACTAAGGACACACAAGGTGTTACTACATTCTATACCTTTTTCTAGTTTGTAAAGATTATATAAAATATTTGTATAGATATATTGAAATTAAGAGTTTTAATTGTTCTTATTACGTTTTTTCTTTTTGTGACACAGCGAATCCTTCCCTTCGGGTTCTTATGTTTTATTTTATGAACGTTCAGTTAGAGAAACAGATGATTTGCTTATGATGCAGACGTCGTTCTTCCTACATAACGTCTTTACGGCCTACTAAAAGATAATCTTTTGAACAGATAAGGTAAAGTAAATTATTCGGTTTTTTTTCCTTTTTTACATTATTTTCAGACACGTCGTACCAGTCTTTTTCGGTTCTTATGTTATGCCTTACACGTTTTGGAAGCGTTTATCTTAGAGTCCTGAAACAATCCTCGGTCTTCCTTTACCGTTGGGTGAGGTCACAAGAACGGACCTCTCAGGGTCCCTGCCCCCTCGGACTACCGACGACAGAGACCCCAACGTGTCTCAGCCTGTGCTGACTTCGCTGAATCGTCGTCGTCGTCGTCGGCCTGGGGACGTCCTCACGTCTCCGCCCGGGACGGGGACTCGCCCTTCTCAGGTACGACTTTTGCGTTTTGAATGGGTCGCAACTAAAGCCCCCTCCTACCTATGCACACACACCGACTGAGGGAGGTGACAACTGGACTTTGATGGTGTTGTAATAAACAATTAGCCAATATGCGGTTATGTGTTATCTTTGAAATTTTTAAGGGGGTTTAATTGGTCATCTAAAAGATAATAAACTTAAATCCAACGTCACGTGAACCTCTCTTTCTGTCTTCCTCTCTAAACTACTAAGACCTCAAGCAATGTGAGAGAGAGAAAGAGAGAGAGGGATATATGTGTATAAACGTCCTTCACAAGTAAAGGGTAGTCCTGACCTCTAAAACAAATTCCGTATACACTGTCCTTCTTGGAGTCGCGAGGACCCTGTGACTACCCGTCTATCCTTCGACGCTTCCCTACCTCGGTCCTCCGTGGTACTCCGGGGCCCCCGACGTCGCCACCACGGGAAGAGACCGGGAGGTGGGAGCCCCTGGGTCGGGTGCGCGCAGGAACGGACGTCGACCGGGAGCCGAAGACGGTCGGGGACGGCGTGGGAGATCCGGTACGAAGAGGGGAACGGGGCACCGGAAACGACTGAGGAGGATGTCAGGCGAGACTTCCAGTCGATGTACACCACCCTTTGCTCCGAAATCCCTATGCACTTCGTGTCAGTCTCCCCAACCCAGGTTCAGATCCTTGCGTGGAGGTAGTCCTCTCGCTCCCCTTTTGACCCCTTCGCGAAGTCTGCTCCTTTCCTGTAGTCTACTACGTCCGTCTCCTACCCCTTCTTCCCGACCCCGGACGGTACCGAGGTCCTCTGCCCTACCAGGGGTCCCCACGAAGGTCCCCCTTCCTACCCGGGGTCCCTACGACTCTGGCGGAGACCCTCGGGAGGAGGACGGAGAGTCGTGTAAAGTAGTAAGAACTCCCAAGCCCCGGTCTAAGGTCCTGACGCTGAGTACTCCAGTTCGAAAGGTTCCCACTTTCCAACCCAGTGACCCCGGAAAGGGCGACTACGTCTGTCCGTTCGACACCCAGACACTAGGAGCGAAGGAGACTTTCTAAAACCTCTTTGACCCATCTGGAGTGTGTAAAATTCAAATGTGTATTTGTAAAATCAGTACAAAATTTTTCAACGGTTCAGATATTAAAGGTCCTATAATATTTACTATTTAAATTTGATTTGACAATGAAGGTATAAGGTTTTCACAAACAGTCTGAGATTTATAGTATTACTTAGGGAATGATTATAATTGAATCTTTCATGCAGTATTCGCAATGGACAGTCCTACACGTACAGGAAAGGAAAGAAAATTGAGGATTAAGAAAGGGTAAAGGAGGTGGATACAGACAGAATTACATATATAAAAGTACGACTTTTCGGAGAATACCTAGTGGGACAGTAATAAGACAGAGGATGATTAGGATAGTGTTTACTGTTATAAATGTATATAATTTTAATTTTTTATGTAAAAAAGGTTATTGGTACTTCGAGATCATAATTTTGTAAAAAGAAAGAAAAAAATTATAATTTTTTTAACTGGTGTGGGTCCCTGGTTTGGACTCGGGGGACGTAACCTTTCGTCTTGGAATTGGTGACCTGACGACCCCTTCAGAGATTTTGAAAAACTAATTTTGTTAATTTAATTTAATTTAATAACAACTGATTTAATTAATTAATAATTTTACAGTAACGATAATTAATAATTACTAGTTTTAATATATTTATACAAAATTTAAACCATTTATAGTTCGTTTTTTCGTCGTAAAAGAGTGTTTAACACGAGTTTGAAAAGGATACGTAAATTATTTCCTTTCTACATACAACGGTTTTACTCAACGGGTCTGTCGACCTGATAAGAAAACGATTATGTTCTGTCTTTTAGACTTGTTAAAAGATTTTGTCTGTCCCACTTCTTATTGACTTCGTCTTATGTATAAATTACTTTACAATACTTTTCATACAAAATTTATAAACTAATTCCTCGTTTGTAGGGTAGACTTTTTTTAGTGTACTTTGTAAAGGGGTACCACACGGTCTTCAATATAAACAGTCGAAAACGACCCAATCCGACGTATTGTTTACTCGAGTTTTACGGGTCCCGGGCGTCGAGGGTAACGAACGAGTCCGAGGACCCCCGACCCAGAGGCGAGACACCTAGAGGTGTCGGGTTCTGGGTCCGACCGACTTAGTCAGTGAGAAGTCCTGTGGGTAGGAGGACCGACTCCTGGACCTCGTCCTCTCGACCACACTCCTCCGACCCCACCCGTCGCAGAGACGGTCCTTCCTCGACGGTGTCTGCGTCGAACCTGTCCACCCGGTGGGACCTGGTCCGCGGTCAGTGCGACCCCTCTTAGTGGTGCAGAGTGGGTGTGAGGCACTGACGAACGTCTACGAAAGAGGGGTCGACCCCTGTGTAGGATCGGTTGACGAAAACGAATTAGCCCGCCGTATTCTGGACACAAGTCATGGGTCACAGGGACCACTACGACGGAGACGAAACGGATCTCCGCAAGAGTCGTTCTTACGTAATAAACTATCACTGGCTCCCTACTTTCTTCCTTCAGTCCTTTGTTCCCGGTAGTAACAAAGACGGGGGTTGTTCGTGTAGAGATGGGTGTGTGGAGTGTAAAATGTCTTCACACACGGGTCGTCCTTTTCCGAACTACGGACTCCCGACTAACAAGGGTCTGAGTAGTAATTTCATCCGAAGGAACCCCCCTTACCCAGGTCTGTAGAAGGGTGATACCTACCCACTCGTGGGACCAAAGGAAACGTTTTCTCCTTTTGTCGAGGACCCCCGAGTCCGTCCCGGTCCGTCCGGGGAAAGTCAGACCTCGGAGACGAAACTCACCGAGACAGGAGCGACCCCCGTACCCCTGAGTCGGAGTCCAAACTCAGTCCGAAGGAAGGACAAACGGGAGTTCCACTTAGACAGGTCCCCGGTGTGGACGGGTGTCGGACCCTGTCCGGATAAGACTTCTCAGAAGGGGCCGTCCACGGGGGTGGGGCCCTTTACACCCGGGAGTGGGTTCAGGTCGAAGTTACCCAGTCTGTCAACGGGTGTAGTGTGTCTGAGGAGGTTGGTTTAGACCCGTCCCCTCCCTCACCGTTCAATCAACCCCTCCCACGGTACTTTCTGCATAGTCAGTGTAGAGCCATCTACGTCTCTTTCGTAACTGTTTCAAGTCGCGGAGAAATACTAATTTTTTTTTTAGAGACTCTTTTGATTCTGATCATTTCTTGAAAAGTCGAGTCGTTTACTCCGAATGACTTTTGACACCGATCACATTTAAATACCATTCTTTTGTTCTATGAAAGAAGGACACTGACCCTTGGTCCGTTCTTGCAGACACGGGTGTAAAGACAAATTGTACCACGACCTCCGAAGTGACATCGTTATTCCGTCGCTTTTCTTTACTTTGAGTGTGGCTACCTTGCTTGTTTCTTTTCGACAGCTTTACGTGTCCATTGTCTAACAGACATATCTTTTAGGATTTTCTAGATGTTCTCTCGACGGTTCTCACTAATTAAAACCGTCCAGCGTGTTATCTAGTTACAAGTTTTTAGTTGACGTAAAGATATGTGATAATTCTTAGTTTACCATTAGCCTAAAAAAAATTCATCATGGTAACTGTTACTTTATGACATTTATGTAAATTGTCTTTTACAGGTTCTGTCCACACGACTTTTCGTTTTGTTGTTGTTTTTTAGTCTTTAATTTCCACGGGTAGAATCACCTTACAATATAGTACAAGGACTCAGTCGTCTGAGTTATGACGAAGTCTACCGTCAAGAGTTTAACTAGGTCCAAAATTTACGTTGGGGTTATGTTTAGGATCGTCGAGACGTGAAGGGACCACCAGATCACCAATTCTTAGACGGACGGTTACGCTCCCTGTGTCCAAGTTGGACACTGGACCCTTCTAGGGTGTACGGTTCCCCGTCGATTCGGGTACTAGGGGTCATTCTCTTCCGTGGCATTCCTCCCGGGAGCGTGGGGTTCATCTCTAATCGGGACGAGTGGTGTCGGTCTCTTTCGGACGCACACCGTTGCCTCGGGGTCGCGCCGGTTTTGACGGATTCGCTCGTTAAGGTCGTTGAAGGACCCCCATCTTTGGTGTGTCGACTAAAAGTTAAATATACTTTCATGTTTCCCGGAGACTATTGGGTTTATTAATTTTTTTTTTTGTATTTTTCTTGTCGCAACCGTCTAAATGCGGTGGACTAAAGTTCCGAAAGATATTTTAATGTCTTTAGTTCTGAAACTGTGACAGTATGTCTGCTGGTATGTCTCTATACCTTGTCTTGTCTCTCAGATCTTTTTCCGAGTTCGTCTATACCAGAGAATTGACTCTACTCTCGTCTAGTGCAAGGTCGTTCTCCAACCACGGAAGAGGGACCACCCTTGACTCCTGACTAAGAATAAAAGCTAAAAAAATAAAAATTTCCTTCCAGGAAAAAAAAAAAAAAATGACACAAGAAACTTGTAGTGACCTTTGTTTTCTTTGTCTCAAACATGACTTGTCCTTACAGAAAATGCTGTCCTTTTCCGGGCTTTCTTCCTCGGCGGTCCTAAGACCGGCGTCCCGACTGGACTCTCCTTTCTTTTTGTCACTCAGTCCGACGCCCCCTCGGCCCCTCTCCCCCGAGACGGGAGCGTCGGCGGACCCTCCGCCCCTGGGCAGGACGTCTACCTCCGTGTCGGCCCGCTCCCAATCTGGCCGGCACCTCGGCCCCTGTGACCGGTCTGCGGGGGGTGGACGACGAGTCGGGGCTCACCCATGACGGGCGTCTGCCGGCACTCTTTAGTGGTCCAGGGTCCCTGTCGACCGGGAAGACTCCCCGGAGAGCAAAGGTTTCTGGACATTCATCGGTGTCTCTCTCTTGCTTTGGGAGTGACGTTTCGAGGCTCCGACGGACGGCACACCCCTCCTCTCGTCGGCACCCTTCGGCCCAGTCTCGGGGGTCCTTCAATGGAGACTCCCCGACTACGACCGACTAGACCTTCCAAGAGACCCCGTCTCGACCTGACGCTTAAAGCGACAGGATTGGAGTCCGACCCTTTGGCAGGACCGAACGTCTCCCCGGCTTGGAGACCCGTGACTGGGAACGAGTCCGGCCCCCGTGGACGACCCGCACCGGACCCGACCAACGGTCCCTGGGCCTCGATTTAGAAGTCTGTAAACCCACTGTTACTCCCCGTGTGTCTTGACAGTCCAGTGCCTCCCTCCTCCTCGAGAAAGGACACAGTAGGTGACCCTCTGTCAGACCCAGGTTCCCCCAGTCCTCACGTCCCCGCTTCGACCCTGTAGCGGCTCCCCTGGGAGTGTCCGCTGTCCTAGCCTAGAGTCGTCGTGGCAGAAACAAGAGGGCAGAAGTCCCTACAAGTAAAGGACCCCGACGACATTGGTCAGCGGTGTGGTCTCTGAGTTTCGTTGTCTTTACGCAACAGAGTGTCGGACCTCCGACGCTCGGGGTCTAGGTCCCCAACCGTCCCGGTGGGAGGGAGGACGCCGGGGTCCCGTCCCAGGAAGGGAGGACGGAGAGCGTCGAAGAGCCCCGAGGTCGGCACGTAGGGAACCGAACCCCGACGTCGGAGGTGAAAGACGGAAAAGAAGCGTGCCGGAAGAGAGACACAGGCCCAGGGGTGGAGCGGACGATTCCTGGGACAAATGACCTAACTCCTGGGTTGGATGTAGTTCCTCCCGCAAGGGGTTACCGAGTCGTCCGTTTCTTAGACGGACGTTGCATCCTTTACTCCTCCTACGCCCAAGCTAGTCCTTCTAGGGACCTCCCCCTTTACCGTTAGTGAGATCAGAAGAATGGACCCTTTAGGGTACCTGACTTCCCCTCGGACCGTCCGACTTCAGGTACCCCAGTGTTTCTCAGTCTGCACTGACTCGTGCGTAAGGGACGTAGATCCTGTAACGGTAGGGTTCTAAGAGTGAATTGACGCAGACACGTCTGTGAGAACGTGAGACCAAGAGCCTCCTACACTTAGACCCTCTCCCCCATGATAAGTTGGACGTCGTGGTCCGTGGATTCAAACAAACATAGACAAAAGGGGTAAAGACATAGTTCTACCCCTTTCACTAGAGATGTGTTGGAAAGGAGTCCCTGTGTTAAGTGCACCGACCACCCCTGTGTAACTTTGGTTGAACCCACCTGTCATTCTTTGGCCCCGTTTGAGTCGTAGTCATTGGTCAGTATTATTCGACGACGAAATCCCCGACCCCTCCAAAGGAGGTCCCAAAACGTCCCGACCCTGGTCCCAGATCCTTCGTCGGCTAGAGTCCGAGGTCCTCCCTCCTCTCCCCTCCCCTCTCCGGACGAAACACCACCACGGTCTCTCACTCCGTCCTTCCCCTAGAGTCCCTGAGTGTGGACCTCTCTGACCCCTCAGGAGAAGAGACGGAAAGGGATGTTTTACCAGTTACTCTTTTTGCCAGTTACTTTAAGTGGGGACTACGAACCACCTCTCACGACAAAGACCTCTTAAGAGACTCCTTCCATATCCTGTTCTTACTCCAAACGGACCCCCTTTTGGTTGTAGGGCTTGCACCGAGGAGGGGAGGTTTTCCTCGACCCTCGAACGTCGGACGTGGGTCCCACCCACCCTCCTCCAGTCGAGGACTGGCTGTCGTGGGGAGTGGAATCTTCTTTTGTGCACCTGCTTCCAGAACCAGAGACCCTTCTGCTCCGGGTCCCGGTAAACGACAGCCCCGACACCTCTCGCACCTGCCGTCACCAGTGCAGGAAGTCGAGAGCCTCCCTGTCCGGGAGGACTGACGAGAGGCTTGGGGTGAGTGGTGCACAAACACAGGGTCGAAGACTGAGGGACCCTGAGAAAGTAGGGGTAACGACAGACCCTCGGGTCGGGACCTTGTCGAGAGGGGTGGGGGCCTAGACGTCTCCAGTCGGGGGTCGGGCTCGGGTCACTGTGTCCCGTGGGACGTCGTCCTACTCCCCTCCAGCGACCGGAGTTCGAGGAAACGACAGGGACGGTCAGGGGTGTCACCGGGGACGGACAGAGATAGTGAGCACTCCTGGCCCCGAGGAGGCTCAAAGACCTTCTTACGTCGGAGATCCCAGAAGAGGGCTCGTGAGGGCAGTGATTCGAGCGAGAGAGACCCTGTGAGGCGGTAGGTGGACCACCAGGTCGGCGGGGCCCCGGAGGACCTTGGACCCCAGTGCAACCGGCTCAAGGTGCCGAGGACAGCCCACGGTGACTGTGTACTTGGATGACTAACGAGACTACTGGCTCCCCCTACCACACCCGGGTCCGAACACGACACAGTCCTTCGTCCCCTGGGACACAGGAGAGTCCGTCCCCTCGTGAGCACCAAGTGTCCTACCTCCCCCGAGGAGCCGTCCTTGACCCCCCGACCTGCGAAAGATCCCATAGCTGAACCGCCAGGGGTAGGACATAGAGTCCCAGGACCCGAAACGAGGCCAGAAACGAGGGGTGTCCCGGGCCTGGACCCGACTCTTACCTCACGACCAGACCAGATCCAGGACCACCTGTCCCGGTCGCCGCCCGGGGGTCCTCGCCATGCGTACGGGACCCACCCCGACCCAGCGTCGCCCTCGACCTCTTTCTTCCTGTGTGCAAGTCTCTTCTACTCTATCCTACTCCGGAGGGGAGCGGCCGCCTGTGTTCTCGTGTGCACAAGGATGGGAGAGGGGAGGATCTACCCGGCGTCCGTCTCCGACCTCGGGCGGGAAGGAAGAGACCTGTGTCACTCGGTGCCTACGCCTGTCCTTGCGTTTGTCCGCGGGTCGGTGCGCCACTACCTTCTGTGAAAGGGGCCTCTGACACCCAGGAGCTCCTTTACTTCTCATTTTGCGTTGATATTTGTATTTCTCTCGCGTTAGCCTGAAGAATGTGCCCTCCTTTGACTTTTTTCAGTGTGCATTTAGCTTCCTGATACCAGCGCCCCCGTGGCTCAGACGTCGCATACTGGGTTCTTCCTTTATCCTCCCTTTTGTCATTTTTAGCTTTATCTAGTGGAATCGTCTGCACTTGTATGTACCGCACTTCTCATCTTTATTTACATAAATTTTATACCTTTTTCGACTCTAGTCAGTGTTTTCGGTTCCCGAGTAGGTTTGTTTTGTCTACTCTCCTATAAACCTGTTTTGGATCTTCCCCCAAAGAGTCGGAGACAATAACTGTAAAACTTCGTTCAGTACGAAACGACCCCGATCCCACACGTGGGATCCCACAAATCGTCGTCGAAGATGACCTTTGTGGGGGGTCTACACTGTCGAATTGTACACAGGTCTATAGCGGTCTACAAGGACCCCCGACCTCCCTCTTACCGGGGACCACCCTTTGACACTGAGATCTTATTCTAGTCTTCAGGGGTCTGGGAAGACTACCCAATAGACCAACTGGAGGATGAAAGTTCCTGTTTACTAAAAGTACCATGGATTAAAGAAAGACTTATAAGAAACTCCATATATAGGGCGCTACTCTTTTGGACTTCTTCTAAAGTCCACGTTCTAATAATAAATCTATCTCACACTCTTAGTCGTTCCTTACTTCCCTGTCGTCTCTGACTGGTTGACCATTCAAAAGGAAGGCAAGTTCTTTTTAACCCTTTTCTGGGTTCCAAAACGTTGCTCCACTGTCTCCTTGCAAAGAACAACTACTCACTACTGCTCTCTAGAGAGTATTGTATCGCAGAGGATCTACCTGGTGAAAGACCTTCTCTTCTGATTCTTGAACAGTGGGTCTGCTCCGGTTCTTGGTCATCCAGCGCCCGTGGTCGACTCGGTGCAATCACAGTCCTCGCGGGTCAGGGTCCGTGTGTGGCCGAGACGTCCCCGGACGATGGGGAGGGTCCGGAACGTCCGTCTCGGAGACCAGTGCTTCTGGGAGTGGCCGGCGACCACGTGGACCCCAGACAGGGGCACCGACGGTAAAGTGCGGGACAGGGGACCTGCCGCGAGTGGAGGAAGGGGTCCTGACCCTCTCCAGAAGGGAAGTCGGAGTTAGAGACCCAGGGCCCCCGAGGTTCACGGGTCCGGAGGTCCGTAGTCTCGGTCCGATGTGGGGTCGTCTGCACCCGTTTCCTCGCGGAGGGGTGGGCCGACCTCGCCGACGTGGAGACCCCCGGACCAACCACCTTAAGGAAGTCCCCCTTGCACTACCGTCCCCGTGGCCGTCCCTCCGGTCGAAGGGTCGGATCAGAACGGGCCAGTCACAACGTGGACAATGGTCGGGTGTCCGCAGAGGGACGGAGACGTGTTTCTGACGTCGGACTTGCTCTGTGAAATGTTCTGTCAAGTAAAAGTTTGGTAAGGGCATCAATCGACGTGTCTCTCGCCGAGTGGGCGGATGAGTCCACCGGTTTATACACTCACCGGTGCTGACGCCAGAACCAGGAAACCGGGGTACCCTAGGAATGATGGGGGGGGGTTCAGCACGTGTGTGTGTTTACCGTGGCCTAGGGTCTTTAGGATTAGCTCTACGGACCGTCTGAAATAGGAGACTTCGTCGTCCGGTGCTCCTGTCAAATCTCGGTAACACACGTCTTTCGGCCTCCAGTGGACCTCAGACAGAAGGCGTTCCCCTGGTCCCCGACTTGTTGAGGCCTAAGGGGCGGGAGGGGGGAGGGGGGACGGAGCACGGGAGGGGGTTGAAAGGGGGCGGGAGGGGACGGGACACGGTCAGGGACCTGAGTGGTCATAAAGAAGTTCGCGAAGTGGTCACGGTAGAGAGGTAGATGTGGGTGGCGTGGCGGGCGGTCTCAACACAGACATCCGACTTAGGACCGTGTAGGGGACAGATTTTCGACGTGGCAGGGGGGACCTGACCCCCACGGAATTGGGGGTGTCCGACTACGGACGACAGGGCCGAGTCTACCCCGACTCCCACGGCCGGCACACTAGGAGTGGACCTCCACCTGTTCCCGAAGTCCTTGCCGCAGGACCGGGTCTGTGCCCTCGCACACCCCCGACACCTGTGCACGCTCCACCCCCAGGACGGCTCGAGTTCGTGCAAAGGACCCCCTCCCCCACGGATCCGACTCAGACGATCCCACATTCCTCACCGGCCCTTTTCCGTGCCCCGGGAGGGACGTTTCCCCGGTCTGACTCTCGGCCGTCCACTGTCCGTTCACACGACTCGGGCACGCTACACCTGGACCAGTGTGTACCCGTGTACGCGACACGTCCCCCGAACCCTCCGGGCTCCACGGACTCTTGAGTCAGATTCCTCGGACTTAGGGGAGAAAGACCGGGGCCCGGTGGTTCATTCCAGAGGATGTTTCAGTATCGAACGGAAGGTCTTTGTAATCAATGGTCCAATCTTCTTGGGGTGTCCTGTCCTCTCGTCCCTGGGGTGTCATGTCCCCTCGTTAGGTCGGACCCTGTATGTTACCGAGGACTCTCCCCGGGGGTCACTGATGCCTCACGGTCCATACGACGGACCCTGGTCTCAGACACCTGACTTACTTCTGGTGGGTCTGCCTCCGTTTCGGACAGGGGCGTCACGACCGAGATCGCTCCCCGAGCCGGCCGTGTTGGACCAGACCGTCTCTGCGACCCGTCCGGCTCCGGTCCCGTCGACATGTCACCTATCTCCACCCCCGGGTCCCTTCACCCCCACCCGGTTGGTCGTCACCCCGCGGGGGTAGTAAGTAATCCCACGTCTAGACCGAAAGAGACCCTTTGACCTTTTCTCCTGTCTTCAATCTCTACGACAGTCAATAGTTGGTTCGGGGCCAACAAGCCCCGGTCGACAGTGTCCCCAATAACGGAGTGAAGGACCTGGCCAAGGATCTCTATCAACAGACGGAAGGATGTATTCTGTCGGACTGAGTCTCGTCGACGGACGACCGACCAATCGCGTCTCTTCCCCAACCACCAGGTCGACCAATCACGTCCCTTCCCCAACCACCAGGCCGACCAATCACGTCCCTTCCCCAACCACCAGGCCGACCAATCACGTCTCTTCCCCGACCGGAGGACCGACCAATCACGTCTCTCCCCCAAGCAGAGGACAGACCAATCACGTCTCTTCCCCAACCACCAGGTCGACCAATCGTGTCTCTTCCCCGACCGGAGGACCGACTAATCACGTCTCTTCCCCAACCAGAGGCCCCGACCGACCGACGACGTCCGGCACTCAGTCTCAAGACGAACGTGTGTCAGAACGGTAGGAAGCGAGCTTAAAGTCAGAGAGGCCACTTTACCCCCAAACCCTGTACCTTCAACCAGTAGTGTGATCTTTGTGGGGTGCAAGACTGTGGACGGTCCGACCTCGCACAAACCCATGTTCACGTCAGACCGCCAAGTACCCCCGGAGAACACAGAGCGCAGACTGCACCGGTGTTCCGTCCCGTCAGGGTCTCACGCACTTGTGTCGCCCCAGTACAGTTTCCCCTCCGTATATGGGTCGAGGAGGGACCGGGCCGAAGGCACTCTTGGTAAAATAACTCTGCCTACCATACGTCGCTAACTCTTTGACGGCCGCCAACCCTTTTGTTACTTTTTTGGAGGGTCTTGTTTTATGACTTCTCCTTTCGCGGGTCTAACTCCCTCCTTCCACTCCTCCTCGTACACCCTTTGACGTTTGATTAAATTTTTTCCCTCGCCTCCCCTCGCGTTCGACTGACACGAGGTCGCGCCCCCTTGAACCGGCCTGCCGCGAAGACTGACGCAAAGCTCTCATTCTATGTGAAACTAATTAAAGAGACCTGAAGTGGTCTCAATGTGGTCGTTGAGGGTCTTGTGATTAATGCCTCTTCTCCGCCTGTCACTGAGTACGACCTTCCTTGGGTTGACTGCTTTGGGAGGGTCGGGAGCCTTTCGTAGGCGCCAGGAGTACGCTCCCTTGGCGGAACTAGTCCGTCGAAACCGTCCTCCAGTCCCTCTATCACCTCTGTCTCGAGACTAATTACACCCACACGCTCACGCACACACACGCGCACGTGCACGTACCCGCGACCCACACACAAGGGCTCCTTTCGACCGTCCCTGTAGACCGACCGTACGAAGGACACCCCCAGTGGGACGCCCTCTACCTACCTGGACGGTCGCAAGACCCCAAAGCTAAGGGCCCTTTTGTCGTCTTCGGTCCCGGCGCCTCCGACGGCCCGGGGGGCTGGGTGGTGGTGGCGCCGGACCTACAGCGGAGAGGGTCTACCTGGGCTGGTGCGTTCCGGTACAACCGACTGGGTCGAAACCGAACTTTCGGACCCCCTACCTCTTGTCTCGGTAAGTAAGGGGTTTACGTCACCCCTGCCCCGCCCCGTCTTGATCGACGGAGGGCGGAGGCTGGACTTCGTGCACTCTCGGGTCCTCCTGCGGCTCTGCACGCAAAAGAGAGGTTCACGCCTCACCGGGGTCCGGGACGGCACTGCCCTGTGGGGCCGAGTCTCGACTGCCGGAGGACCAACCAGGAACCTCCCGGGTGTCGGACCCCGAGGAAACGCTCAGTCTACCTGAAGGGAGGTACGTCTCTGGCCTACCTGGGAGCAGCACCAACTACCTGGGGGGGGAGGCACCGAGAGTCAAGTCTCGACCCTCGTAGGGAAGGTGGATGTCTGTAGGGCCCCGTGTCCGGGAGGACCCGGAGGACACCCTCTACCCTTTGTAGTGTGAGGTGCTCCGGGGAAGTGGGAACTGGGGACCCGTGTCTGACTCCTGTCTACTCTTGATCGTCTCCGCCATAATTACCCCCGACGGAGAGAGTATTGGCGGTCCCTTCCGTTACCGTGGGCGAGATCGTGAGGGCGGACCTTTTGGGGTACCTGTCTCCTCGGACCACCCGACGTCAGGTACCCCAACGTTTCTCAGTCTGTGCTGACTTACTGAAGTGAAAGTGAAAAGTGAAAGTACGTAACCTCTTCCTTTACCGTTGGGTGAGGTCACAAGAACGGACCTCTTAGGGTCCCTGCCCCCTCGGATCACCCGATGGTAGACACCCCGACGTGTCTCATCCTGTGCCGACTTCGTCGTCGTCGTCGTCGTCGTCGGAAGTATTGACATCCCACACACACACACTCTCTCTCTCTGTCTGACCCTTTGTCCCTCCAGTTCTCGTTCCTGAGACTGAGGGCTAAGACGGGTAGGACCACCCATTTGTTGGACACACACAAGTCGACAGGGTGGACACCCGTCCCTGGCACTCTGGAGGGCCGGGTGTCTTCGGGCAAGTCCGTCGTCTACCCTCTTCAGAGTCGGAGGCCCTGCACGACTCAGCAGTACGGTCCTTCGTAGATCCGACCGGTCCGAACCCCACCGGTCCGTCACCACACCTGACACCCCCGACGTGCGAAGTGCAGTGCCGCCACCCCCCCACCACGCACTCTTGGGTGTCCCCTCACACGAGGGAACCTACTTTGGAAATGTTCAGACATTGGTTTCGTGGTCGTCTCCTCCTTAGCGGTATTAAAAATTTTAGTACTAACTTTGCGTCCCCTTCCCGTTACATCCCCCTCCCCTCACTTTCCGGTTTGACGACGACGAGGAGGACGACGACGACTCGGCGAAGTCAGCACAGACTGAGACACACTGGGGCGTCTGCCTTTGGGTGATCCGAGGGGGCAGGGACCCTAAGAGGTCGGTTCTTGTGACCTCACCCAACGGTAAAGGAAGAGGTCACGCACTTTCACTTCAGTGAGTCAGCACAGGTTGAGAAGAGCTGGGGTACCTGACGTCGGATGGTCCGAGGAGGCAGGCACCCTAAAAGGTCCGTTCTCATGACCTCACCCCACGGTAGCGGAAGAGGCCTCCATGTTTGATAATCCATATTTTCTTCGTCGTTCCTAAATAAATGTAGGGCCCCTGATGTCGATTGTACCGAAGTTGCAAAATTTTTTACATAAACAGAAATTAACCTCCTATTAACGAAATGTTGCAACGCAACCAAAGACGGTGTGTAGTCGTACTCAGCCGGTGTACATGTGTGCACAGGGGAGGGAGAACTTGGAGGGAGGGTGGGGTAGGGTGGGGAGATCCAGCAGTGTCTCGTGGTCCGACTCAAGGGACCCAATACGTCGATAGAGATATCGACAAGCTGTAGATCGATATGTCAATACGGGGACTCGGGAGAGAAAACGTGTGCCACTACGTATGTAAGGTTACGACGAGAGAGTCAAGTGCGGTGGGAGAGGACGGGGGCGGTGCAGGCATCCAGTGAAGAGAGACAGACTCGGAGGTAAGGACGGGACGTTTATACAAGTAGCCATGGTAAAGAGAGCTAGGGTATGTACACTATAAACAAAAAGAGAAAGACTGAATGAAGTGAGACATATTGTGTCGGTTGTAAAATATCATTGGCAGGTACCTCATATTGGACATTTTGGCACTTAGTGAGATAACACGTGGACTCTGAGTGTACCATGTCGTTGATTTGGAGTTAATTTGTTTCCTTGGATGCAACTCTGACTTTTTTTGGGTTGTCAGGGTTCTGTAAATTCACGAGTCATATATTACTTTGACACTGCCAATTAGAATATAAAGTTGAACTAACCCGATTCCCTACGAGGCTATCGACCATTCTGTACAAAGACGTGAACAGACCCTCCCACGAAGGGTTTCTCTATTCGGAAACCTTGCCATTTGACCCATTCCTAGTGGGAGGGTCGCCTCCACCCACAGTACGTTCGAGAACTCCGAGCCTACTTTGCTTGTCCACCTCCCTCCCCTTTGACGAGAGACGAGCTCGACTCTGGGGCGGGAGCCGGCGGAGTCTGTAGGTGACGGACCCAACAGACGCGAAGAGGACCCAGACGTAATTAACGGACGAAAGGACCGAGAGGTCGAACGTCTACCGTTTACTCCCTGAAGTGTCGGAGACTCTTAGGCACCCTCGACTAAGGACATTAACGAGAAATTAGCGATTCAACACCAAGAAAACACTGGGGCACCTGACCTAGGACGGTCCGAGGAGACGGGTGCCTTAAGAGGTCCATTCTTATGACCTTACCCAACGGCAAAGGAAGAGGTCCCCTAGAAGGAGTAGGTCCCTAACTTGCGTGCAGAGGACGAACCGACCATCCAAGAAATGGTGACTCGGTGGACCCTTCGGGTTAAGGATAGTATCTAGAGGAGAAGACATAGAGATACAGACGACAGACAGACAGACAGATAGACGACAACCTTGGTAAAGAGACCTCTTGGAATTGATTGTGTCTTTAAGATACCATTTATAGTCTCAAACGGAATTTTCCTCTCCCGTCGAACTACCCGTCGCACTCTTCCCGACTGTGACGTCTTCGTTCCCCTGTTCGTTCCTCTACCTCTTGTGTGTGGGTCTTTCATGAAGATTCTCCACGGACGCGGAGCGCCCCCCGGGACCCCTCTTTTCCACACTGGCCTTGACGACACACGCGGGGTCCTAAACACAAGTGGTCACACACACGTGAAAAGTAAGTCGACACTAAACGATCTCGTTTATGAGTAACAGAACACGACCCTCTTTAGTTTGTCCTCAGTCAGTGGACTAAACCCGAAGGGTCCACCACACACACCATTTCTTGGGCGGACGGTCACGTTTTCTGTCTGCGTCAAAGCTAGGGACCAAGCCCTTCTAGGGGACCTCCTCCCGTACCGTTGGGTGAGGTCGTAAGAATGGACCTCTTAGGGTACCCGTCTCCTCGGACCGTCCGTTGTCAGGTACCCCAGCGTTTCTCAACCTGTGTTGACTCACTGAATCGTGTTAGTCGTTCACCTCACTTATAAGTGTGTCGACGTCCCTCCGAGAGGGTACTCTCCGACTCGGGAGAGGCACCTAGTCGTCAGGACCGACCGTGCGGTCTGGTTTTGGCTTTGTCCGAACGGTGAGTTAGTCAAGTTATGAAGTGACTCGTCTGGGACATCCGACTCGAGGTACCATCCCGGACCTCTCGGTCGTCCCTTGTTCTATCTCTTGTTAGTCTGGGAGGACCCCGAACGCGACGTCAGTTGCTCGTCTGTCTGTCTATCTGTCCCGTCCGTCTTCTTTCTACGTCCGAGACCGGTAACACGAGAACCCGTAGTGCTTCCTCGACTCTACTTCTAAGTATCGAATCGCCTAGTCTTTATGTCTGGAGCTCCGTCTGTGGTGGTACTGTGGTTGTTCGTGTCTGACACGAAGGTTGAACCTTCCTTTTGAAAACCTTCTAGCACCCCCGAAAACTTTTGTACGGAAGAAAGTGGAGAGCGTACTCCTCACCCCTGTGGGTTTCGTTCCGTCGCTGGGCGACTTCCAGGTGACACTGGGGTGTGTTCCAGGGACGTGAGTGGGGTCAGTTAGTGGTGAGAAAGGTTGCAGTGGTGTGTGTCTCTCCACGGAAGAAGTGTCACCTCTCGTAGGTGAAGTAAGGCAAAATGAAAAATTAATTTTACAAATAAAGCGCTGTTGACGACTAAGGGTACGTCAACCTTCCTTACTATGTCTCTGGGGTGCATACGTAGTGGATCAGAGGGGGTCACCACTTTCGCTTTCAGTGAGTCAGTACAGACTGAGAAACTTTAGGGTGTCTGATATGTTAGGTACCTTAAGAGGTCCGGTCTTATGACCTCACCCGTCGGAAGGGGAAGAGGTCCCTAGTTTGGGTCCAGAGGGCGTCACGTCCGTCTTAGAAATGGTCGACTCGGTGTTCCCTTCGGGTTCTTATGACCTCACCCATCGGATAGGGAAGAGGTCTCCTAGAAGGACTTGGTCCTTAGATCGACCCCAGAGGACGTGACGTCCACCTAAGAAATGGTCGACTCGAATTCCGAAGTCACGTCATAGTGTAGGCCCTTTGTTTGACTGCGCCCGTACGATGTCTCGGAGAGTAGTGAGCCAGTCAGGTGTGCGGCAGTGGTGCTCCCGGGGAGTGGAACGGCGAAAGGTATTTCCATGTGGGTGAAGGAAAGACGGAGGAGAAGGATTGGGGACCGTTGACGATAAGACAAGAGGTAAAGGTATTAAAACAGTAAAGTTCATACAATGTACTTATCTTAACATGTCGTACAGTAGAAAACCTTGACAGACAAAGTGACTGGTAGTAAGGGACCTCTAGGTGGGTCCGATAACACACATAGCCGTCGAGTAAGGACACAGAACGACTCACTACAAGGCACGACACCCACCTGGTGTCGAATTGATGAGTGGACAACTTCCTTTAGGTCCAACAACGGTCAAGCCCCGATAAAAGTCAATTGGACGATATTTGTAAGCTCATGTCAAAGACACACTCGGATTCAAAAGCAAAAGACCCCATTTACGGGTCCTCACTTTGACGACCCAGTATATCATCAACGTACAAATTACAAAACTCTTTGAAGGTTTCGTGAAAAGGTCTCGTCGACACAGCAAAATGTAGAGGTGCTCGGTGCTTATTAAGTCAAAGGGGTGTAGAAGTAGTCGCAACCCCCGACAGCGATTACACACAAAATCCGTAAGACCGCCGACACACCAATATGCAGCCTGACATTAGACGTAAAGAGACCGCCGATTACTCCGACCCGAATAAAGACAAGACCCACAAGAGAGACCACTTTACAGACACGTGCAGAAAACAAGTAAAGGGTCGACTTGACGAACCTAAAAAGAAGGACAACTCCAAATCTTCGAGAAGTGCACGGGCTCTACGGTCGGGAACCAGTCCATTCACCAAATATTGACAAGAGCAGACAGTAAACAAAGACAATAAGAGAACTGTGTCAGAAAGTGTCGTTTACCAAAATTTAAAACTTCTTCGAGTCAAATAATTAAAAGGAAAAAATCCAACGTAAACTCCATAGTTGCGATTCTTGAAAAACGGTTCGGATTCTATATTTCAGAAAGAGAAGAAGAAAAGGGGATTTGAAATGCCAAAATCTAAAATGCAAAGGACACACTAGACAAAATTCAATTATAAAATATTTCTCTTTATGAATCCGACTCCAAGTAACAAAACGGAAAATTACAGGTCAACGATGTAAACAATGTTTCAGAATATAAAGGAGGTGACTTAACAAAAACAGGAAATAGTTTTTGGTCGACTCCTATAAACGTACCCAGATAAAGACACAAGAGGTAAGATAACGTAACTGGATATACAGACAGGGAAACGGTTTTAGTATCTTATGACTAATGACTGCGCTTTGTCACTCAGAACCTCATCCTGACTAACTAGGGAAGATGAAAGAAGACGTCGTTTAATAAAATCGATAACCAATGAAACGAGTGGTGTAGTTAAAATCTTATTAAAACAGAGATCGATATTTTCAAGGACGACCCCAAAAACACCCCCAACGAAAGTTGGATATATGACTAAACTCCTCTTAACCCTAGAGTCGACACAACTAAGAATGTTGGGTATTTGGACCACACAGAGAGGTAAATAAATCCAGTCGAAACCAAAGAAAGTGAGTGTAACACACCAAAAGTCGTACGTTCAGGACATGTACACAACAATCCAAATATATGGGTTCTTAAAGGTAAAATCTCTAATTAACATTTACCACAACACAAAATTTGACCCCCCCAGACACACAAGTAACGATTATATATATTTACGTTAACTAAAAACATACAAGTTGAACATAGGACAACGGAACGACTTGCGTGTGTGTTCAGAAGCCTTAATTTTTTTTTTATCTGAGGAATCCTAAAAAATACATCTGTTATTCCAGTAGACGTTTATCGTTGTTAAAATAAATAAGAAAGGTTGACATACGTAAAATAAATGAAAAGAACTGGATGACTTGAGCGATCTTAAAGGTCGATATACAATTCGACCTCCCCATTCTCACCGCACAAGAAATAACTCTTTCAGGGGGAAAGGCTCTTTAAATAAATGAAAATATTACTTAAAAAATAGTACCTAAAACTTATGAAAGTTTACGAAAAAATACACAGTCTATTATTTCAGTAAACTAAAAAGGAAAAATCAGAAAATTATACTACCCAATATAACTAATTGAAGGAACGTATAGGTCTTATCTAGGATGAACCAGTAGTCAAGTCAAGTCAACGAGTCAGCACAGGCTAAGAAGCACTGGGGTACCTGACGTCGTCCAGTTCGAAGGGACAGATAGTGGTTGAGGGTCTCGAACGAGTTTGAGCACAGGCAGTTCATCCACTATGGTAGGTCGGTAGAGCAGGAGACAGTAGGGGGAGAGGAGGACGGGAGTTAGAAAGGGTCGTAGTCCCAGAAAAGGTTACTCAGTCAAGAAGGACAGTCCACCGGTTTCATAACCTTAAAGTCGAAGTCGTTGTCAGGAAGGTTACTTATAAGTCCTGACTATAGGAAATCCTAACCGTCCAACCTAGAGGAACGTCAGGTTCCCTGAGAGTTCTCAGAAGAGGTTGTGGTGTCAAGATTTCGTAGTCAAGAAGTCACGAGTCGAAAGAAATATCAGGTTGAGAGTGTAGGTATACACTGAAAACCTTTTTGGAACTGATCCGTCTGGAAACAGTCGTTGCATTACAGAGACGAAAAATTATACGACAGATCCAACCAGTATCGGAAAGAAGGTTCCTCGTTCACAGAAAATTAAAGTACCGACGTCAGTGGTAGACGTCACTAAAACTTCGGGTTCTCTTATTTTCAGACAGCGACAAAGGTAACCAAAGGGTAAACGATACTTCACTACCTTGGCCTACGGTACTAGAATCAAAAGACTCACAACTCAAAATTCGGTCGAAAAAGTGAGAGGTGAAAGTGAAGTAGTTCTCCGAGAAAACAAGGAGAAGTGAAAGACAGTATGCCACCACAGTAGACGTATAGATTCCAATGACTATAAAGAGGGTCGTTAGAACTAAGGTCGACATCACATATAAATGAAAATATACGAGAACTTGAATAAACGGTTGTAAAACAAGTCCTAAAGACGTAGATATAAGCACTCTCTACAACCAGATATCAAAAGATAAAAACATTACAGAAAGAGGTCAAAACCGCAGTCCCACATTGAAGTATCTTACTTGACCTTTCAAAAGGAGGAGAAGACAAAAGACCTTCTCTCACACGTTTTGACCACTATTAAGAAAAATTTGTCATCTTGGGAGTCACTTCGGTGGACCCGGTCTCTCAAGATAAAGGATAATCCACTTAACGTCATGAACAAAACAGACTCCTTAAACAGGTAAAGTAGATTCGACCGTTTACATGCATCTCCACGAACATCATAAACGAGTCAGCACAGGCTGAGACACTGGGGTACCTGACAACGGGCTGTCCGACGAGCCAGATTCCTATGACCTCACCCAACGGTAAGGGAAGAGGTCCCCTAGAAGGGCTAGGTCCCTAGTTTGTCCCTAGAGGACGTGACATCCGCCTAAGAAATGGTAGACTCGATGGTCCCTTCGGGTCCTAAACGAATGATGGGAGAATTATAGCTTTCAGAGATCTCATTTTAGGACAAAGGAATAATCGTTAAAAACAGAAAAAAAAAAAAGACACGATCATAAAGACCTCCTCACGGTTAAAATGGTCAATAAAGTCTCGTGGTAGGGAGGAAATGAGTACTCAAAGAGACGACGACACAAAACTCACTGCGAAGAAAGAGGATAGAAATAATTGAAGAATAAAGACGAGCAAGACTTAAGAAAACAACAAAAACCCCAAAAAGTCCGCCCTCAAGTCTACGACTAAACTCCAAAAAGAAGAAAAGTATGGGTTCGGGAATCACGATATCTAAAGGGAGAGTTGTGACGAAATGGAAACTTAGACGTAAGCCCCCGTCAAAGACAAACAAGAGAGACGAGAAGTAAAGGGACGATAGAAAGAGGACGACGGACACCCAATGAACCAGCACAAAAGCTTTAGGGCAAAAGTAAAACAAGACCGGTGTCTCATTGTGTTTAAATTCCACGTGTGTGCAGTCCCCACCGAGCACAAATGTCGAGGAGTGCCCACACAGAGGAAGAGGTGAGTCGAGGTTCAGTGGTCAGGAATTTGGGGAGTCACACTAGACCCTGTCGTCCCCAGGTAGACCCCCAGAGTCTAGGTACATCTGTCCGAGAAAATAAGTTGACGGGTAAAGCTCTCCAAAGACGTAGTACATTTGGGTGCGTCGGGTGCAACAGGACTCAGAGGTTTATGGGAGTCCGGCGTTCGGCGACGGTGTGACACAGAACCCCGGGGCAAAGGCGGAGGTAAAATCGGACAGTTAAAGAGTCGTAGAACAAACGAGAAGGGACGAAAATTCTTCTAAAATTTTCTGAAAAAGGGGTCGGGTAACCAATAGTCGTCCTTAAAGCAAACTCAGTGGTTCAAGTAGTACAAGGACCTTCAGCTTCACAGTTTGACGGAACATTTCGTGGAAGACCTACCACCGAACACATCGGTCCTTCTCTCTAAGCAAAAGTAGCGGAGATCTCTTCCCAACAGGAACGAACCGAAGGGGACGTTTCGTGTCAGACTCTGCTGTGTAAAAACGGGTTCACCGAATAAGGTATTTCAAAGGTCCCTTGCTCTCTGCCCCCGTGACCCATTTCCTTCGGCCCCTCCTCCCCTTTGACTCGATTCCCACGGACCGACACGACCCCCTCGTCACCTGTCCCCCGAGGTACGACGACTCCCGGACGACTCGTCTCGGTAGGAGGGCTCGGCACCTTCTCCTTACACAGAGGAGGCCGAGCACAGGACACCCAGCTCATAACGGGGCCCCCACACACTTGAGGGAGGACACGTAAACTTTCGTGCTTGGTCTTCCCTGGTGCCCAGGTCCTGTTCACCGACCCTCGGTGTCCCGTCTCCGACTCTTTATAGACTCGGGACTCCAGTGCGTCAGTCCTGTCCCAAGGTTGTCGAGTAGAGAGACGTCTTGACCTCTTCTCGACCCAGTCCTCCTACGTCCTAAGGGTCCACCATTTCTCGAGAGTGGACGGCGACGTCCTCTGCATTCCCTCCGTCCAAACTGGGGACCCAGACCTTCTAGGGGTCCCTGTTCCCGTCGGGTGAGGTCACAAGAACGGACCTCTGAGGATACCTACCTCCTCGGACCGCCCGACGCCGAGTTTCGTAGCGGTTCTCAGTCTGTGCTGTCCTCGCTGGATCGGACGAGCGTCCCCCTTCACTCGCTCCGGGACTCTCTGCAGACCTGGAGTCTTGCGTGCCAGACCTTCCACTCCTGTCGTTCCTAGTCTACCGGGGAGAGAGATGAACGAGGACCACACCCCGCCAGTAGGGACGAAGAGAGGTCCCGAGGGGCGGTCGGTCGAGAGAGAGGAGGGAGTATCCAGGCCGTGGAAAGAGAGAGGCCAAAGAAACCCCTGGCTTCAGAAGCGTGGAAGTAGGGTCGACACTGAGATCTCTACACCCGAATACCGGAGTCGAGGGCGACGGTGGTTCTTTACGGACTTAGGGTCAAGGGTCCTCCTACGACGAACCGGGTAGAAGAACTGGTGCCGGTGGGTCCGGTGTACGGGAACCGTAGACTCGTCGGTCGACGTGAAACAGGTCGCAGGTGGGACAATGTCTATCGGACCCACCCCGTGCCCCCGCCCCTGATGCCACCGACGTGTCTCCCTACCGAGAAACGAGTCTCCTCGACACCCGTCCTTCCGCGATAGTTGTGTCTCCTGTGGTTCCTCTTCCGTCCCTCGAAAGTAAAACCAAAAATAATTAAGAGTGTTGAGGGGTGCGTCTGTCACCCTCCTTGGCCCAGACGTCCCAGTCGTCTAGGAGGCTACTTGTCTTACACGTTGAGAAAGGTCGCACTAATCAAAACGAAAAAAAAAAAAAAATTAGACACTTAACAACCCAGTTAAGGGTTGTAGTACTTCTCGGTCCAAAACAAGTAGAACCGCAGGTTTACTACAAAAGCTTTAGCCTTGATTTTATTTCGTCATTGTTCTGCTTTCTTCGTTGTAGGACAAAATACCTCCCAGACTAATTTTTTGTTTTATGCACTCTTTTTTGTGAGACACACGTCTCATTTATAAAGGGGTAGGGATGGGGGTGGGGGGTGGGGGTGGGGGTGACAACCCTCTATCTCATAGACGGGTCCTGTACTCTTCTGCTCAGAGTCCTACCTGTGTAGTGGGGGAGGGGGAGGGGCTCCGGAACCATACTGAGTGACCAGTGCAACGGACCATGGTACGTCAGGGGTGGGGGGACTCCCGACGCCGTCTGCCTTACAGTGGTGTCCGTCTCTTCTCGAGTCACTCCGTGTCCAACACCCCTGGAACTGGGGCTCTCCGACACGTAAAAGTCGTCCAGTCGACCCCCACTCTCAGCAGACGGCAGGGTAAGCGTCTGGACCCAAGTACTGGACCAGGACTCTAGTCTCACGACCTCCAGGAGGACCTCCAAGAAGGTCAGGGACCCACAACTCTTCCACCCACAGCTGTGTCGGGGGGTGTCAGACGTCGCTCTCGTGCACAGACCCGACGGGAAGGGTCCTCTGCCCGGGGTACGACAGTGTAAATACAGGGGTCCTCGAGACGTCTAGCGTCGGCCAGAGGTCCTGGGGACGGAGCGTCTGCCCTTTGCCCCTTTTGTCCGATAAACGACAGCAGTAAAAAAACACAACACAAAGTAGTTTAGTCTCTACCCAGAGGACCAAGAAAGACGAAGATACGCGCGTCCGGGGAGGCCCGGACCCGTCCGCACTCCCGCGGGGAGCGTGAGGGGACCTAGGGGTGGACAGTGGGACCGACACCGCGATAGAGGGCCCCCAGTAGCACTTCCAGTAATAAACCACCACCCAATACTACTCCGGTCATACAGGTTTTCCGAAAAAAAAGTGGATCATTTTAAGACTTTGGCACTGTTAACAACCGTTTGCTACCGAAGTGAAGGTAAAACCGCCTCAAAACTCGTGCGACAATCCCGACGAACGTAACATTCCCCTATCCCTCGAGGCGAGTCTTCCCCCTCCGCTGCGCCTGGCACGGGACCAGAGTGAGGCCCCCCTTCCTGCCCCAAACCCCGCTCCGACCCAGTCGCAAGTCCGTGCGACGAGGGGAGTATCGACGACCTAGAAGTCCAGGGGAGAGACGTGGGGCGTGAGACGGGACTTCCCACTGACAGGGGTCGTCCTCGGGGTCCGAAGTGACTCGGAGGAAGGACAGGGAAGACCCTGGGTGCCCACAAAAGGACTTCGTAGGTCCAAGGGTCCACTACCCCGGGACGTCCCTGGTACGTGGCCCCCCGTGAGCAGACCCCCCCGGCAAACGACTTCCCGAGGGGAATCTTCGGGTTCCTAACCTTGGGGTACCCCATTCCACCGAGTCTCCTCCGGGTGGGACGGCCGTGGAAGAGACCCTCGATGGTGCTCGTGGACGAGGTTAGTGGCCGGCGAGTCTCGGTCCCCCCTGCCCGCCGGTGCACCGATGGAGGGGACACAGGCAAGGACCCGGGACTCCGGTCCGTGGCAGGGCCGGCGGGACTCCTGGACCGGGAGGGCCCGTGTCGCGACGAGGCCTCGGTAAGAGGACGCCAAAGAAACTGAAAGAACTCGAATCGGCCCCGAGGAGGTCCTTTCGTGGGGAGGAGGTTTCGCGGAAGGGGGTTCCGAGAATAAGACTCGAGGAAGTCTACAGACTGATTCGGTTCCCAGAGAGCCGGAGACGGAGGGGGGTCGTGGGTGCTCAGTGAGACGTACTGGAGGACCCCGCCGGTCCGCCCACCTCCTCCCCGACAGAGGGGGCGGGCAGGGGAGTGGCCGACTTTGAAGTGAGAGGCGACCAAACTCTTGGCCCCTGGGTCGGGTGTCCGAGTCGACTCGCAGGCGACTGGTGCGTGAGTCACAAAACTTTGTCTATGACTTCTGGGCACCCCTCGGCCCCAGCACGTCTCTTTTGGAAGAGGGGCTGAAAGAGGCGCCTCCCCCACCCTTATCCGTGCACACTCCTCTGGGTCGGAGGGAGGGCGAACCAGGGGTGGGGTTTCGGGTAGTGGACCAATTTTCTGTTTGGCCCCTCTGTGTTTCTTTGCGGCACCCCAGTCGTCTCGCACCACCACGGGGCCCAGACGAGTGAGGCCCTGGGGTACCCGTTGGATGCCTGTCCCTCGGCTCCGACCTCTGCCAAGATGTGTCTACCGGACCGGCCAACAGTGTTTCGGGGTGTTCTTTCCGTCGTCACCCCAAAATAGGGGTAAGGTGTCGACCCCTCTGACTCCGGAGTTTCGGTCAGGGGCTGCCACTGACACGGACGAACGAGGCCCTGCAGCACACTACGACGTTTGTTGTCGACACCCGGGTGGTTCTCCTCTCTCTTCCGTGGTCACTTTTACCTCGATCTCGGTGGGGAGAGAGACCCCGGGGTCGACAAGTGCGGAACCACCCGTCCGACACAGGAGGCTCCGAGCCCCGCCCCCCGTGGAATAAGTCCGGTCCCTTCCAGTCCGGAGGTACGGGAGGAGACAGGAGATCAGGGTTCGGACCTCGTGCTCCCGGTTGCCGGTCGGGGCCCGGACCCCGCCGACGTGGGACGTCCCTCGTGTCTGTCGGGGGGTGAAGGACCCAGTCCTGCAGGTGGGCGGGCTGCCGTCGGCGGAGGGGGCCTGACCCGCGAGTCTCGAGGCCAGCGGAGAGTGAGTTGGACGGCGGAAGGGTCGTCCACTACACCCAACGCATCGCTACGGCCCTTTTTGAGTGTGCGGACCCACTTCGCGCGTCTGACCACGACTGCGGTCGGTCGCTCTTCACTCACGACTCGCGTCGACCCGTGGACTTCGGGTGATTCCTTGGGTTCTACCCAGGGACAGGTGAGTGTCCCCCTGTGACAGTGGGTCCGGTGTGGTTCCCCACGAGACCCTCCCCGGAAGGGGAACTCGCACTGCCCCTCAGGCCTTCCACACCTCGCCCCTCCCCGACCCACGAGCTGGTGGGGACACCAGTCTTGTGGACGACTGGAAAAGAGAAATGTATAATCACCCACACCGTCGGTTTCGGAATAGTCTCCCCAGGGGTCGGGTTCAGGTGGCCCGCGGTTAAGACTCGGAGAGAAGGGTACTTGCTTCAGACCTCTGAAGAGCCGGACCTTACAGAGTCACTCGTCTCGACCTGGTGCCGCACCCTTCGTTCTGTGTAGGTTGTAGGTCGGGTCTCTCTTCCGACCCTCGCGGTGTCGAGTCGGGAAGGTCGTTGTGACTCCTCGGTCTCAGGGATCTTTGAGCCGTGGGCGGTCGGGACAAGTGTGTGCGCGTTCTCGTCTTCACAGGTGGCTTCCCCTGTGTAAATGTCGTTTTAGATCTTGTCGTCCCTACAGCCCTGAAGTCTCGAAGGTAGAGGAAGAACGGGGACACTATGCCACAGAGTCCTAAGACCATTCGAGTAGATATTTACGGGACCCCAAAATAGCAACGGGCTCTTCTGCACGGGTTAGGCGGTGTAGGGTCGACCTTTGTAGAACACATTTTTGTGGGGTTCCACCGGAGTCCGGACCGCCATTCCCTGGACATCAACGTCGTCCGGAGGAGGGAGGGTGAGAGACCCGTGCGACCCGAGACCCCTCGTGACTCAAAGATGCCGGGGACGTCAGGGCGTCAAAGGAGGGAACTTAGTTTGGAACTAGAAACTTCGGGGTTCAAAACATCTAAATGTGACCGGACTTCCCTGGCCCTTTCCTGAGTCACTCCGGCCCTCAGAGGAGTCGTCGAGACTTGTCTCGTCCCTTCCCAGCCTAACGAGTGGGGAGACCGACGGGGAGCCTTCCCTGAGGGTGTGGCGTCGTTTGAAACGTTTCTGAGGACTCCAGTCTTCCCGATGTCCCATCCGGGGCCGACCCTCGCCCCAATACCGAAGACGGGGGAGGGGTGGCGGGTTCCCCCGAAACATTTCATCCCCGAGTCTGACACTTCCTAAACACGGGCATAAGTCCAAATAAAATAAAAAGTGAGATTCGTCCTGTAAAACGAAACTTCCCTCTCCACTGGCTTCTTGATCTCCGGTCTCTCCGACCTGTGTATGGACGTCACCTCACCTGTGAGTGGTTCTCGATCTCCCGGAGAGAAAGCCCGTCACTAGGACGACAGCCGGTCCGTCGGACCGAGTTGACGATTACCACTACAGATGAAAGTCAGCCCTCCTCAGGTCGCCCAAGAAGAGGAACGTGCTCTGGACTGCGCCACGACCCTCTTGCTCGACGGATCTGACGGAGGAGGTCGACAACGATTCACCTTGGGCCTTCACATCGTCAAAATAGGTCCCGGAAAAGACACTACACACAAGTCCCGGGGGATCTTCCCAGGGGAACCGAAACAGTCAAGGGCTCTGGGTCTACCTGTGGTGAACACGATAACTTCCTACGAAGAGTACCGGATCCATAATGAGGAGAAGGGTGTAAAGGTACCTTTTGAACACCTACCGTTACAATTGAATTCTTTGAGATGGACTAATCCATCTCCCTCCCTCTGTATCTATCCACTCGGGAGTCTGTTGTGTCATCCATCTCTCACCGATAGTTTGGCGATTGACCCCATAGTGATAAGAGTAGTGACCTGGACCTCCGGACCTGGACCTCTTCACCCGAAGGAGACTCGTACACAGGTGTGTCCCCTCCCTAGGTCCCCGTTTCTCAGCCCAAAGCACCCAGGGTCCTATACCGGACCCAAGAGAGGAACCTGAAACCGGAGCCCCAGAGGACTGAGAGACCACACCCATGGACACACGGGTGGACGTGCCCGTGAGGAACAAGGAACGGGGGAGACACCAGTGGGGACCGGTCCGGGAGACGGGACCCGAACCCGCACCCTCCGAGTGTCCCGGACAAGTGACCTGCATCTCTGTCTCCCCGACCAGTCAGACGTCCCTGCGTTCTGTGGGGAGGTCGAGCTCCTCCTCCCCCGTGCCTGAAACGTTAAGCCTTTAGTTCTTGCAAGAGATACCGGTGGGGTAGGCATTCAAAAGCTACTAAACTAGACCGTAAGGGAGGTTAGTCGGGGACCTCCTGCTGGCACTGGAAACGTCAGAAGTACTGGAGGTTTCCGGAGTCCCTGGGACGCCCTGTCGTGTCCTGTACCGCCCTGAAGTAACGGTTCTGTCGTCGAGACGGGAGGTTCCAGAGTCGTTCTTCGGGTCCACGCACGTGCACATACACATCCGTAGACAGACACAAACGACATACGTCGCCGGGGACCCCGAGGACGACGTCCCGCGGCGTGGTTCCAGTGAAGATCGTCGGTCGTTTCACTACCTTCAATTGTCTGACCGTAAAGACCTCGTGGACGGAAAGAACACCCGAGCCCTTGTCCTCATTTCTGACTCCACTCTTCCAAGTCCCAGGTGGTGCAAGACCGTGTCTGGGGTGAGAGGTCTTGGGACAGACCTCCGCCGTGCCCGAGACGTACCGGAGAGTGGGTACCTGTCGAGGTAGGTCGACTGGGTCCATGGTCGACAGGGGGTGCTCGATACGAAGACCTCGGAGTCCCACCACTCGTCCACTGGACATCGAGGGACCGACCTTTGGGAAATGGACCCCCAGTGGGGTCGAGGATGACTACGGGCGTCTGTGTCATTCCTCCGGTCGTCCACCCCTCACCCTGAAGGACAGGGTGCACCTCGCACAGACGTGGTAGGGGGACGGACGGGCCCGGTCTCAGAGGAACCGGTTTCTGACCTCGGAGGCACCCCGGAGACGGGGTCCCGAGGAAGGAATGGACGTGTGCGTCCACAGCATGGGAGTGGGAGCGGGTCGACGTGTCTGGCCCGAAGTCCCCTACCCTGTCGACGCCGCCCGCCCAGTCGACGGTGCCTTAAGTAGTAGTCCCTCTGACTTCCGTGTGTCTCGTCTGTCGCTGGGTGGTCCTCTATTTACATTCACTCGTGTCTCCAGCACAGGCCGTCTTCGTTCCTTAAGGTGGACCCTTCCGAGACGGCCCGACCGGGACCGACCGTGACTGGAGTCTGGCATCCCCATCCTGTATCCTACCCACCGACTGTCCCCGGCCCCCATCGTCTGCCCGTATACCTCCCCGACTCCGGTCGGAAGGGTCTGGACCCGGGCGACTTGTACGAGTTGGTGTAGTCGCGACCACCAAGATCTTTCAAGATCCCAGTGCGTGTCGGATTGTCCAGAGTGTAGGGACGACTAGGGGAAATTTCACTGCGCTGACAATAAAAACGTCGACCAAGGTTCAAAGAGTCCGGCACGAGTACGACGTCACATCTCTTTTCTCTGCCCTCTGCCCCCGACGTCCCTGCAGAAATAACAAGGACCCTCCCCTCGCCATCTGTGTCGGTGTGACGTCAGTGACTCGAGCAATTTCTGTAGAGTTATTTATTTTGTTTCTTCGTTGTATATGTCACTTTGTCTTTTATAATTCTCCTTCCAATCGACTCACTCAGTGTCTCCTTCTCGTTCCCCCCTCCACTCCTGAGGTCCGATCGAACTCTGCCGGTACGTCTCCGACCCCGACCCCGACCCCCCCATCGAGCTCCAAGGAACCAATTCTCGGAACCAGGTCAACTTTGTCTTACATGTCCTTCCGTAAAGACCAAATAAAAAATTTTTTATATGTGATTTTTTTCCGTGAATTTCCCTTTATGTTTTATTTTAGGAGCATTTACACAAGGACTTAAGTCGCTGGAAGTCTTAGTTAGGGGCAGGGGGGGGGTTTTTATTTTTACTTTATTGTCTTGGGTCCCAACCCAGATACTTGTGAGAGTAGTCGCCGCTCCTACCGTGGCACTCGATAGGCCGCTCTACCTGGTGCTCTCCACCTGGCCGTTCTACCTGGCGCTCGCGGTGAAGGAACCCCCCCCCCGCGCAGAACCCCCGCCTCCGGCGCACCAGGTCCCCCCGACGGCGACCCGGGAACAGACCTGAGGCACGCCCTCGCGGCTCTACTACCCCGCCCCCCACGAAGGACCTCCAGCGACCCAAAGTCTTCGACGTCTGAGCCTGCAAGGGGCTACGGTCGACGTGAGTCGGGGCGTTCTCAGACCTTCTGTTCCATGTCGCTGCAACTCTTCGACGACGTCGGGAGCACAGGGCCCCGGTGCACCGGCAAAGTCGGGCACCGGAGGGGCGCTGTCCTGTACTGTCGACACTCGACGAGACTATGGACGGACGGGGTAGGAGGGCCGTCCTCGACCTGTCAGTCGGCACCAGTCCAGGTGGCCCGTGGACGTCCGGCGACGGGGGTCCCTGGGTTCGGGTCGGGTCTCCCGAGGGACACAGGGGTGGAGGTGTGAGCCGACGGTGAGGGTCTGGGGCTCCCGGCCTACGGGACGGAGGGCGCGGGTGGTCTCGGAGCCGGACGTGTCATGGGGCTTCCGGTGACGGCGGGGTGCCTCCTCGACGGGGATCCACCCGAGGGCACCTGTTTTCGCCACGGGGGACCGTTCCCTTCCCCCAATCCCACTCCAGTGACAACCCCGAAGCCCCAGTGCCACTCTCGTTTCGGTCGGCACCACCCCCTGCCCCTCACTCCTACTTCTCGTTGCCCCGTCGGCACCTCAGCCCCGACCGTTTCCCTCCACTGACAAATTTGGGTTCGAAAAATGTTTTGCGCGAATAAATGAATGCGACGAACCCAGAATCGACGTCGCGTGCTCGAGTCGTCACCACCCACTCGAATCAACGGGGGACCGGACCCCCTGGAATCAAAGGGCTGGTCCCTGGCTTTGACTCAGGGGACGTTCCGCCTAAGATTTGGTCGCCTGGTGGTCCAGTCAGGAATTTGGACACGAAGACTTTATTGGTATGTAAGTTTCTGTCGACGTTTTTTTTACATATCCCTCTAGGGTCCGTATAGAGTGACCCAAGGGGGTGAGAATAGTGGAACGTGATCAGTTCACTCCACAGAGTTGGTCTTCTCCCCGGACCCGCACCGACCGCCCGACTGAGTGTGAAGTGAGTACGCACACACACACACACACGTGCGCGCGCGTGTACACACACACACACACACACACCAGACTAGGCGACCCGTCACCCGTCGTCGTCGTCCCTTCACGGGGCGGGAGGGGACCTCGGACCCGAGGTGTGACTCCGGGACATCGAGTCCCTCGAGACCCTGGGAACTGACATAGGTCTGTTTGGGGACGTTCGCACTTCTGGGACGGAGGGACTTGGGGTCACGGACCTCTGTGTGTGTGTGAGGAAAAAAGGTTCAAGACTCGTGAGGTTTATACAGTCGGCAAATTTCACCAGGACCCGTCTTTCAGTTTCCGACGAGAGAGTCTCTTACACCAACATTAATCTATTAATTATTCCCCCCGTCGATCTCTTTCGATTTACCTTCGGAAGGAGGCGCCCTCCTTCAGTAATGTTGTCCAAAACTATATACTCGGAGCGGTCGGGAGGTTCCCCTTTGCCGTAGTAGGCACCTTCGGTCCTGCCGTCCCGGCGGGACTCGTCACACCCAAAGCCCCAAGCGAGACGTGCGGGCACCCCGGGCCCCGAGTCCGCTCTCGTTCGCCGTCCAAGTAATCAAAAGGACCGACTCCCGGGGACCCGGGCGGGGGAACTACAGTGGGACTGGGACCGACCCAGACGACTGCACCCGCCGCGAGAGTCGGTGTTTACACTCTGTCGACCCCGGGGCTGACGGAGGACGCACCCTGTCGGTGGGCTTTGACACACACACGCAGGACGCGTGTCGAGTCGGCCGGAGTCAGACGGACCAGGTCTTCCCCCCGTCCACCTCTCCGGTCCGCCCCGACCTGACTCTCCCACCGACGGGGGGAGAGAGTGGGTCCGGTCCGGTGTCCCGTGACTCTTCGTCGCCTCCCAGAATGAGGTTAGACACAGGGTTCCCGAACTGTGCCCGTCCCCGCGGGGCTATCAAGAGGTCTTTGTCTCCGTCCGCCCGAATTCCCTCTTCGCGAGTAAGATCCCAGAAGGCAAGTGAGTGACAAGGGTGGGTATGTGGGGAGGTGGGTGCGAGAAGGGAAGGAAGGAGGGAGAGAGGGAGGGTAGGAGAAGGAAGAAAGATAGGTGGGTGGTAGGTAGGTAGTAGGTAGGTAGATGGTAGGTGTGGTGTAGGTAGGTAGGTGGGTGGTAGGTAGGTAGGTGGTAGGTAGGTGGGTGGTAGGTAGGTAGGTGGGTGGTAGGTAGATAGTAGGTAGGTAGATGGTAGGTGTGTTGTAGGTAGGTGGGTGGGTGGTAGGTGGGTGGTAGGTAGGTGGGTACGTAGGTAGGTGGTGGTGGGTGAGTGGTAGGTAAGGAGGTAGGTGGGTGGTAGGTAGGTAGATGGTAGGTGTGTTGTAGGTGGGTGGGTGGGTGGTAGGTAAGGAGGTAGGTGGACGGTAGGTAGGTGGTAGGTAGGTAGATGGTAGGTATGTTGTAGGTAGGTGGGTGGGTGGTAGGTGGGTGGTTGGTAGGTGGGTGGGTGGGTGGTAGGTGGGTGGTAGGTAGGTGGGTACGTAGGTAGGTGGTGGTGGGTGAGTGGTAGGTAAGGAGGTAGGTGGGTGGTAGGTAGGTAGATGGTAGGTGTGTTGTAGGTGGGTGGGTGGGTGGTAGGTAAGGAGGTAGGTGGACGGTAGGTAGGTGGTAGGTAGGTAGATGGTAGGTATGTTGTAGGTAGGTGGGTGGGTGGTAGGTAGGTAGGTAGTAGGAAGAGAGGAGGGAAGGTAGGTGAGAGGGAAGGTAGATAGGGGGGTAGGTGGGTGGTAGGTAGGTAGGTGGAAGGTGAGTAGGTAGGTAGGTGTGTAGGTAGAGAGGTAGACAGAAAGGTTGTCCGTGACCCACGGAAAGTACACGGTTCTTACGACGATCGACAAACTTTTCGGGTCCGTACCTAGGTTCTTCAGGTAGTTTCCTCTTCTTTCCACGACTGTTTGTCGATCTCGAGTCGCATCTGTTACCGTTGTAAAATGTCCTTCACGTCGATTCTGAGACGTTGGTCTTCCCTTCCCTGTTTTATGGGACTGAAAACAGTCCCGACGGTTCTCTCCGACGGTCTCCCTGTGACTTCCCATCTCCCCCCCAGTCCCCTGGTCCTCGACGAAAGACTTCAGGTCCCGACACCGACACCCGGCGTCGTGTCTCGTCTGCAGGTCCCGGGACGGGGTCGAGGGTGACGGGGAAGTGGAGGTATCTGGGGCCGTGGGTGCCTCCCCCGGTCCGACGAGAGCGACGGTGTCGAGAAGGAAGGAGGGTGAGCGACGTGGATTTTGTTTCTGGGAGTTGAGGACCCGAGGGTGCCTACGACCCCACCCCACCCCCGCGGTCCCCTCTACCGTCCTTACCCGGGTCACCGCTTTTGCGGCTGTCGACGGGGGGTGGGACCGCCCAGAGTGGGTCAGACACGTCCAGCCAGGAGGGCGGAGACCCCAGACAGATCGTGACGGGAAGTCGACCCCGGGAGACCGGGGAGTGGCTTGGACCTGGGTCGGAGACTGGCAGACTTGTGTCGAGGGTTCTCGCCAAACCTCCCTCTCTTGGTTGTTTTACGCGGTAGTTATGTCCATCTTTTGTTTACTGCTAAGTATTGTCCCCTGACTCCCGGTATCTCGCCTTTGCCGGAACGACTCGTTGTGTGTGTGCGTGTGTACGTACGTGTGCGTACGTGTGCGTGTGTGTGCGTACACGTACGTGTGTGTACGTACGTGTGTGTGTACACGTACGTGCGTGCGTGTGTGCCTACGTACATGTGCGTGCGCGTACGTGTGTATGTGTGCGTTCGCGTGTGCGTGCGTGCGTGCGTGTGTGTGTGTGTGTGTGTCTCGGGGTACTTGTCCCTGGTTTGGGAGTTTGTTCACCTTTAATGGTAGAGCCCTCTTCGGTCGTCTCACACACTTCTACTTTGTCCCTGTGACGAAACTTTCTCTTCCTCGTTGTCCTCTGTTCCCTTCTCGAGGTCCTTTGGTGCCTTTCTGATCTTCGTTTTATCGTTTTGTCTGTGACCGCTCTTTGGTAAGGATTTGACCTCTGACTGGGGACCTCAGAGGGTCGTAGAGTCGGTTTTCTGCTCCGTACACGTTTCCTCCCTCGCCTGCGTTAGTGTGTGCTCTAGGTCTCCCCTCCCAGGGCGCGAGTCCTTTCTGGCCCCCGCAGTCCAATCTTCCTTGTGGGTCGAGACCTTTCCTGTGGCTTGCTCTGTCCGTTGGCTCGGGGTCGTGTGTCTTTCAAGACCTAGGATTCTGACCTCTCTTCGAGGGTGTCCGGAGGTCTGTGTTCTTCTGGGCCGGCCGGCCCCCACTGCCGGGGGCACGAGTGTGGTGAGCGATTGACTGGTAGGGTCCAGCGGGTCTCAAACCTACCTCTTCCCACCCCAGGGACCTCGACGAGGGGCTCTTAGACGTCTGGGGGTCCTTCCTTTTCTTTGGACTCCGTGACTTCAGGAGTCGTTCGCGGGGAGAGCCTACGGTGAAGGCCCTTTGTGACGGCCCTTTGCGGAGGGTAGGCCTACTTCTCGTCGGACCCGAGACAGAGGTGTCCGTGTCGCTGTTGACCGGGCTGTCAGAGGGGTGACGTCTGGTCTCTCCGTCTGTTCTACGACACACGTTGCGAGAACATTAGGGCCCTCCCGGCCCGTGGCGGAAAAGAGGTCGGTCCAGGGATCCCAGATCACACCGTGGACCGTACGTCATCCACGAGTTATTTATGGACGACTTTTCCCCGAGGTCACTTCTGTAGCCTGACTGTCGTCTCCTCTGCCAGTAGGTCCGCACCACGACGAGTCGGCGAGTCGGTACAGGCTGAGAACCCCTGGGGTGCCTGGCGTCGTTCGGTCCGGAGGGAGAGGTAGCGGTTGAGGTCTCAGATGGGTTAGAGTACAGGTAACTCAGCCACTAGGGTAGGTTGGTAGAACAGGAGACAGCAGGGGAAGAGAAATGCGGAAGTTAGACAGGGTCGTAGTCCCAGAAAAGTTTACTCAGTCGAGAAGTGGTAGTCCACCGGTTTCATAACCTCAAAGACGAAGTCGTAGTGAGGAAGATTATTTATAAGTCCTGACTAAAGGAAAGTCTAGCTGACCAAACTAGAGGAAGGACAGGTTCTCTGAGAGTTCTCAGAAGGGGTCACGGTGTCAAACTTTCGGGTCCATACAGCCAGCGGGTCCACACTGTAAGACACGAGGCACGTCGCGGGAAAGCTGTATTTCGCGAGCCTGAGGGCTCGTAGGATTCGTAGAGAGGAGGTCTGGTCGGCGCCACCGTGGTCGTGTGCCTTCGGACACTCTTCACGTCTCCCGTCCGGAGTGGGGTTCGGCTCCTGAGTCGTAGACGTGAGTCCGTTTTAGCGACGAGAAACCTCTCTCAGAGCTCGTCCCTCTTGACCCACACCCCACGGGTCGGGGATAGTGGACGTAGGGATAAGTCTCTAATCTGGTGCCAACCCTACCCGTCTCCGTACGGTCCCCGTGTACCGACCCACCTCTCGTTCTTGAACCCGTAGTACTACGAGGGACAACCCCCACCCCGGGTGACACCCGTCGGTCCGGACCTCCAACACGGGTGACGACTTTAGGACGGACTGTCAAGGTCTGGGTCTCTGCGGGCCCCGGGTGGACGCTGTGGGTCACCTGTGTCGGTACGTCGGTTGGACACAGGTCGACACAGACATGGAGCTGCTAGTGGGTGGACTTGTCCGCCCGTCGTCCCCACGGTCACTGTCCGGGGGCCCCCTCAGACTCCCAGTGGGTGACTAGACCGACCCAAGAGAAGAAGGGCGACCCATTCCGGAGATTCTCTGGGACCCCGGGGCCCACGTCGTCCGAGACGTGTGGAGGAACGGACGAGGACCGGTCTGACCCTACCCGTCCCAGTCACGGGTCTCGGTGCACAGGCGGGGTTCCGGCAGAGACACTGTGCAAACAGGTCCCTACTCTCCTCTGTCCCCGAGACGAAGGTGCCCGCTCTTACCCTTCGGCCCCGAGGTCCGTGGCTCGAAGATAGACCGGACCGATTGTCCTTTCGCCCGTCCGCCATTTGTCGTGACGGGGAAACCCCCGCCCCGACTCCGGGCGTCCCTACCCCACCCGAGGGGACCTGGTAGCCTCTCCGGCCCCAGGCCGTCGGGAACAACCCACGACCCGCCCGCTCCCACCGAGTCTCCGCCCCGCAGGACGGAAAACCCGGGGCAGGAGGGACGCTGGAGACCCGTGGAGAGGCCCGACCTTCCGGTCGCCCCGCCTTCGCATCTCTTTGCCGGTACGACTTACTGTTTTGCCTGGACTAGGGCGCCGACGAACCCTTGGGTGCGGATCGTCCGGTCCTTGCCGGCCTTCGGTGAGAGACGTCCAGGCTCCGATAATTGGCGCGGAGCTAAAAGTCTCTGCGAATTCCTGTGTAAGGACACTCTACTACCACCCGGTTCCTCCTCGTTTTCGTTTCGGACGAAGGAGAGGGTCGTTTACCTTTAGTTTTCCGCGGGCCGGACACTCTCGTGGCGTGACAATGGTCGAGGGGGACTTGCGTAGGGCGAGGGAGAGGGACAGGAGGGACGGGAAATTCCCCGACATTCACCGGGGACTTGGTCCGTCACCGAAATTCTCCGTCCTGACCAGAGAGAGACGTCCGGGGACCCGCGAAACAGTCTCTCCCCCTGTCTCCGGCACCGGTGCACTCAGAGGAATCGGGTCGGTGGTCGGTGAACCGTCATATCCCCGGTCTCGATTCTGGGGTTCAAAGAGACGACCCCCGGCCGGGTAGGGGGGACCTGTCCGGACGAGTGAGGCCTAACCGACCCAACCGCCCTAGGGGACTGGTGTGGAGCTTCGAGAATCCTGAGGACCGTCCTTATCCCCGAAGATGAGGAGACGTCTCTTCGAGTCCGGGACCGGTGAGACGAGTCGAGACGACCCTGGTGTTTCTAAGGTCCTAGACATACAGGTCGAGGTGTCACTGTGAGTCCTGACGGCGAGACTGGGGCCGTGTCCGACACCCGAGGTCTGCCTGACACGGGTAGACACGACCACCGGAGCCTGGGAGGCCCCCGAGAGACAGGGGAGAGTCGGAGGGTCTGTTCGGGGGTCGAACGTCCGGGGTAAACGGACCCCGGGGACGGGACGAGTCCCAGACCCCAGTCACCCTCCCACTTCTCCCCACTCCTGGGCAGAGAGGTTTGAGACCCTGAGTCTGCTGACTCGGGTCGGGCAGGTGGTGGGCACTCTTTCTCCTGACAGGAGACCTTACCGGCATAAACACTACGGTCCCGTGAAGATACCGCGGGACCACCGAACGTCCGCTCGACAACCGGAACGAGGACGTCCGTCGCTCTTGAAGTGTAGGTGAATCTTGGCCTCGACCGCATACGAGAGAGAGAGACAGAGAGGGGGAGTAGGAGAGGGACCTGAACCGGAGTCACTGAGTCCGACTGACACAGACCTCACCGGACAGACGGTTCCCCTCTAGCGGGACTCTTGTCCGACTCCTCCCCCGCTCGAACGGAGACCCTCGGGGCCGTCGAGGGAGGGTGACCGACGAAGGGTCGCAGGTCCGGACCTCTCCGGGTGGGACACCTCGGGTGGGGTCGCCGGGCGCGGAGGCGTCCCGGTCGGGTCGAGGGGGCCCTCGATGTCGTCCTTCCGGGGTCCAGGGACGGCTGGGTGGGAGTCGCGATGGGACACGTCGGACGGAGACTCCCTCCGACAGGGTAAAGAAGAGGTACTCAGTGCTCTGCGACGGTTCCCAGGAGGGTACAAAGTCTCTGTCTCTCTCTCATTCAGTCGTCTGTTCCTCCCACGTCAGAGAAGGACCATGTGCCGGAGGACTGGACCTTGATGAAATTGGTCATTTGGTCGCAAAGAAGTCTACGGTGACGTAGGTCGAAGGTGTATTTTGAGGACTCATCCTCTCTGTCCTGGTGTGTGGGTGGGACGTCCGCGGGGGAAAGTCGGACCTACACGTCGTTCACGGAAATCTCCGTCCGAAGGTCCCCGTAGTAAAGTCTCCACTGATCTTCCTCGGACCCCCACTGAATGGGGTCCAGTGGCCCGCCCACACTTTAGTGGGCGTCTTGAACCCAGTCGATTCGGGACCGAGTCTTTGGGAGGGGGTGGGTGTCGGTTGAAGTAAGGGTGCTGTGGGAAGTGAGCCCAGGTTTGGACCCCCATGGCTGAATTATTTACAGGAATGCACAAACTGTTCACTCACACACCTGTGTGTTCGCAGGAGCACTACCACCGTGGTCGAACTCTCTTGTAATTAACTTCCAAGACTGCGGTGCACAAGACGACCGTGACGACTCACTGCCAGTCGCCGTGGACCAGGGACGAAGGTCGGTCGAGTGTCAAGCGAACCCCTGTCTGTAATAGTGTTTGACGTCACACAAGATTACTTCCATATTATTTCCATGTATTTCCAGAGGCTAATAAAGTCACTTTCAGCGAGTCAGTACAGGCTGAGAAACACACACCGGGTGGTCCGAGGAGACAGGTACCCTAAGAGGTCCGTTCTTATGACCTCACCCAACGGTACGGGAGGAGGTCCCCTAGAAGGGCTGGGCCCCTAGTTTGGGTCCAGAGGACGGAACGTCCGTCTAAGAAATGACAAACTCGATGGGTACTTCGGGAGTAAAATTTTTAGGGTCTAGGGTCTTCAGCGAGTCAGCACTGGCTGAGACACTAGGGTATCTGACATCGGATGGTCCGAGGAGACAGGTACCCTAAAAGGTCCGTTATCATGACCTCACCTGACGGTAAAGAAAGAGGTCCCCTAGAAGGGTTGGGTCCCGAACTTGGGCCCAGAGGGCGTAACATCTGTCTGCGAAATGGCAGACTCGGTGGTCCCTTCATGTTTGTATATTTATAGTTACTAATATATTTTTACATTCTTTACAACCCCAAAGGGTCCACCGCGGTCGCCATTTCTTGGGTGGATGGTCACGTCCTCTGTATTCCCTGGACCCAAGCTAGGGACTTTCCCTTCTAGGGGACCTCCTCCCACACCGTTGGTGAGGTCCTAAGAACGGACCTCTTAGGGTGTCTCCTCGGGCCACCCGATGTCAGGTGCCCCAACGTTTCTCAGTCTGTGCCGACTTCAGTGACTTGTGCATACGTGTACTCTTTACAACATTGTCTTCATTTGGATATTTCTGTGTAGCACTTTCGTGTCTCTTTCGTTTCCAATTCAAAGGTCCGACACCCCTCGAGAAGTCTCTCAGTCCCCGACCGCGACCCAGAAGTCCTTCAGACCAGAACCCGTCCTTCCCCCTCTCAGAACGTCCCCCTCCGCTCCCGTGTTTCCGTGTCTGTCCACCCGACCTCCCACCCCTCCTGACCCCCACTACCTTTCCGTCGAGACCCCCAGTCTCCACCCGTCCTGGGGTGCCCCGTCGCCCCTCCCTCACCTGTCCCTCCTCGTGGGACGTTCTGCTCAACCCGAAAGGTCTCTAACACCACCCCTCCGGGGTGCCTCCGGACCACCCCTTCCTCGGGCCGTCCCGGGGACGACGGTAGGTCCTCCTTCCCCGACTCCTGGGGTCCCTCTGGGTCGTCGACGTCTCTCAGTCGGTCTCCACTCCGCCGGCCCGTTGTCTCGTCCGGGGTCCTCCTCGGCACTAGGGTCCTTGATTTGCCCCCAGTCCCCTCTTCCGCGGAAACACCCCTTTGTTCTGATCCAGACAAAGGATCAGAACACTCACCGCCCACCAGAGTCCTAAGGGACTTCCAGTTCAAGTCGGTCGTCCTACGCGCCGAGACCGGGGTCCTCTCCCGACCCCCGGAGTCTGAACCCTCGTTCTGGGAGGGGAACCTTCACTACTCCGTGGACGAAACGGTCCTAAACTTGGGTCCGGAGACCTAGGGTTTGGTCCGTGGGAAGAGGTAAGGACACGTGGGACAACCCCTGTCTTGGTCCCCTGTGCCCGGAAACCCCAGTGTACAAGTCCCTTACACACCCCGACTCGAACTTAGAAGACATTCTTCAGAAACGTTCTTCTGAGAAGCTCAGGGAACCTGACGTTTCTCTAGGTTGACCAGGTAGGATTTCCTTTAGTAGGGACTTATAAGTAACCTTCCTGACTACGACTTCGACTTCGAGGTTATGAAACCGGTGGACTACACTTCTCGACTGAGTAAACTTTTCTGGGACTACGACCCTTTCTGACTTCCGTCCTCCTCTTCGCCTGCTGTCTCCTACTCTACCACTCCTACCGTAGTGGTTGAGTTACCTGTACTCAAACTCATCCGAGGCCCTCGACCACTACCTGCCCCTCCGGACCGCACGACGTCAAGTACCGCAGCATTTCCCAGCCTGTACTGACTCGCTGACTTGTTCACACGCGTCGACCGGTCGTCACGGGGGAGGACCGCCCTCCTGGTGTAGCGTCGTCTCTCGATTCTAAAAGTGGGCCGGGAGCCCCAGGGTCCCGACCGACCCTCGTCAGAAGACGTACAACCTTCCTTGTCCCGCACGGGCCTCGACCGAGAGGTGTCCGCTAAGACGAGAGCAAGGGTGTAGCAGGTGCAATTGTGTGGCACACTTGGCGACCCCAGTCTCGTCTCCTCGGTCTCGACCCCTCCTTTGGCTCTTGGGGCGACAAACTTCTCCGGCGGCGGGGTAGGGAAAGTCCCCTCGTGCCGGACCTTTTGCGATTTCTTGTGAAGGGTACTTACTACTTTTACCCCCTGTCTTTTGACAAAGGTCCTTGTGCAGCCGACACTACTGCTGGAGAGGGACTGATGACGGCCGGAAGTCAAGGGTTTGCTTAGAGTCTTCTCGTCCGTTAAAAATTTTACGTTTTACCAAATGTCTCTTTATCGAAGTGGAACTAAATAAAATGGCCTGTGAGAAAGAAGGTTGGTGGTTCTTTTTTGGACGATGCAAACTTTGTAATACACGTGTCCGCACGTTTGGGTCCTTCTTTGTTTTGGAACCATTCGCCGTCCTTTTGAGGATGACACTGGGCCAGGGGTCAGCGGGGCAGAGACCGTCGGGACTCAGACCGCTAACTACACCTGTTTGGTTGTCGTGTGTCCCCGAGGACCGTCCTCGCACAGGAAGACCCGTACCCCTATGGGGTCCACGACCCCTCTTCGGCCCCCGAACCGGTTGGGTGGGGAAGACGAAGGGTTGGGGACCTGAACCCACGAGACTCGGGTGAAGGATAAGAGTTCGAAATCGTGGTGGACTTATGTTGACTAGAAACGACCCTTTGTAGTATGAATCTTTAGTTGGTCCCTAAAAGGACCATTAGGATGTCAATTCTGTGGAACGAAGGTGACGTCCCCGGTCCCCCGTGTCAAAGTTAGGGACCAGTCCTTGATTCTAGGACGTACGGAGACCCGTGTCGGTATTTTCTGTCTCTCTTTCTGTCCTGTCTTTACTTGTCCAGGAGTGAATTCACGTTTTCCGGGAGTCCACAAACCCATTCTACTCGAGTCTCTTCGTCCCGTCCCACTCACTCGCTGGGGCCCGGCCTGGCCGGTCCACCGACACTCGTCAGTCGTGACGGGAGGCCCACCTCCGGTCCGGACCCCAGGTCTCCTTTCCACACGTACCACTGTCGGGGAGGACGTCTCGGGCCAGGGGTCGGGGGCCACCAGTGATTGAGACTGGCTTTCTTTGGACGGACGACCCGGACGTCCTGTCCACAAGTACACAGAGTCCCGTTTACGTCTCTCGGCCTCGTCACTTCTGTGACCCCTGACCCCCGGTCCTGACCGGCGAGACGGGACCGTCGGGGGTCCGGGGTCCGGGCACCGAGGGTGGGACAGAATAGCGAACCGGAGGTGTACGACGAGTACTGGTACCGGAGGACGACCGTCCCTTCGACTGTGGGAGCGAACATGTCTGTGAGCTCAAGGACCATCGTTCCTTCACCCCAGGAGTCCCACAATTGTCCCCCGAGACGACAGTCGACTCCTCCTGGTCGGCCCCCAGGGTCGGGAGGTCTATACACACACACACACACACACTGACACTCAGCGCGTCAGGACAGGTTGAGAAACATTGATATGTCAGGTACCTTAAGAGGTCCGGTCTTATGACCTCACCCATCGGATAGGGAAGAGGTCCCCTAGAAGGGTTGGGTCCCTAACTTGGGTCCAGAGGACGTGACGTCCGCCTAGGAAGTGGTCGACTCGATGGTCAGTACCAATGGGACGACTAGAAGTTTCTTGGACCTCGACGACGACGGAGACCCTTTACACAATCTATTAAGGAGGTTTTGTTTCAGTAGGTAGTGAGAGGAAGGTTGTTTCTCGTGTTAAGGGTTGCTAATCCAAAACTCTAAGTCTGAAGATTAAAGTGTTATGTGTTCAAATTCCCGAGAAAACAGACGACTTGTCTGTTTCCAGGTGACTTGGATCTTCCCGAACACGCACACCCACTGTCTAAGAAATTTAGCTTACTAACGACCATATGGTACGACACTACTAAAGTCAACCGGTCGTTTCACTAAGTCACTATGTGTCTATATAAGTCAGAAAGAGTCCAAGAAAAGGTGATGTCCAAGAATGTTCTGTGATTCAGATCAAGGGGCCCGATATGTCACCCGGGAACGCCTAACACCTAAAGTGCATATGTACAATTATATACGGACACGCATAGACAATTAGGGTTCGAGGATTGAATGGGGCGGGATGAAAAGGGAAACCATTGGTTTTCCACCGAAAGGTACAGATACTCAGACGAAGAGAAAACCTTTATTTAAATAAACATAGTAAAAAAAAAAGTCTAAGGTGTCATTCACGATAGTACACCATGATCAGTAACAGACTGAATGAAGGGACTCACACTCTGAGAATGGTCCGGTGACCATTGACGGGCGACGACTGACAGTGACTCCCCGACTCGTCAGGTCAGACCCTTCCCACCTAAGACCCCCTGACTACGGCCATCCCCCCGGAAGAGCCGGAACCGAAGGTGCTCTATTAAGACCCAGTACGGGAACAGGGCCTGTCGAGCGCCGGGGACCCCGGTTCCTATCTCTGTGTCTTTATACGAGTAATAACGAGTTAAAAATTTTTAAGTTAAAAGGACCTGACTTTAGGGTGTAAATATTTAATGTCTTCTGAGTTTAGGATGCCTTATCTGACAAAAATTTTATAAAACCTTAGCCTTTTTTTTCTTTTGGGGTTTAATAAGACATAAAAGGATGGGTCACAGAAAGGTGTCTTTCACTGTCCTTACTCTTCACTGGCGGCCCAGGTGTGTGAAGACGGTAGTCTGGAGTCGCCGTGTCGGGCAGGATCCGGTACGCCACTGGGTCACCGGGGAGATAAAATTTCCGAAGCACCTTGCCGACCGAGAAGCCTCTGAGAAGGATTCGACTCCCGACACCGTCACTTCGTAAACTTTTATTTGCTTTGGGGAAGGATCTACGGGACTGCCCCTCCGCGACTGGAGACGGGTCCCCTACACTGGTCCGGACTGGACTCCTGCAGGACGTTCCGACCCCGGCCCCCAGACACTTGGACGTCGGACCAGGACAGAACGAGTAGATGTCGTGCCCGACGAAGATAGACGGGTCCACGCACGTGTGGACGATATACTGCCTACGGGTGAAACACAGACACCCCTGCAATTACTTGCTCGACCGACCGTAAGGTCCCTGCCTCGGGGTAAAGTCCAGTGTGCGTGGCCGAGGGGGCCTAAGCCTTACTGGCATGCCGTGCCCGACTCGTTGAGCTCACCGGCCTGACCTACCATGTTTATGTTTCTCTACAAAGAGACTTTACGCCGGCACATATAGTTTCTAGACAGCACGTGTCCGGCGCACACCCCGAGACGACGTCTGGGTCGTCCACCTCACCTGCCCCACCCCTCGTCCGGAAGCCGTGGACCTAGCGTGCACTTAAACACACATGTGTGTGCGACGGTACCAGGTGGATGGACACGTGTATGCGTGCCCCGTGTGTATATGGTTGTGGTGTGTGTGTATGCATGTGCATGACGGTACGAGGAGAGAGTCTCCCGAGAGGAGACAGGGTTCAGACGACGACTGAATCGCCAAACCCCCAACTCTAGTACGTGAGTGTAACGAGGATTACCGGGTGGCGTGTCTACAACCGTCCTCAAGTCCCGGTCGAAGTTAGTCTGGGTCGATGAGGGGACCCGCACTACCGAGTTCCACGGAGGTGTCGAGGAGGCGACTCTGGTCCTCGGGACCCCACCGGCCCGCACCGGTCGTCTACCTCTTCCCCGTTGAGACGCGGGGCCTCAGAGACGGGTTCCTCCTGTGGCCTACGGGAGCAGAATTTTCATGGAGAGGCTAGTGAGTGCGATTGTGAAGCGCAGAGAAGGAAAGACCGACTCGACCGGACTGTCAGTGAGTACCCTTAGTGTCTACAGGTGCACGGTGTGTCTGGACACATGAGCGGGTCATGAGGAGACCTCAGAAAGTAACCAACGTTGGTATAAGGACTCAAACGTTCGGTCTTTTCTGATGAAAATAATCTTTCTGTCGTCACGGTTCTGGGTCTCTATCCCCTACTCTGACGTCTCAATCCCAGTTTAGTCTCATCCAGGCAGAGACTTTCACACTAGAGTGCAAAAACTTATTTGGTTTCCGACGACGAGGAATTTCCCTCAGTGAGAAGGTATCAGTGGGTGAAAATTACGCAAATAAACGGTAAGCCTGAGGTCGGATTGTAGGATGTCATTAAAGAAAACGGCTCTGTCTGGGTACTTATTCCTTTCGCCACACATACAGTCACAAATATTTCCGTGAGTCGAAGGTGAAACTCAGAATCTGGGTCGTTAGGTGGAAGGGGAGATCTGCGAGAAATTAGTTCGAAACAGTTATTTATCTACGCTACGTCTACAAGACACGTCAAAATTTCTTAAGTCCAACTTAGGTGAAATTTTATTTTGTGATGGCTCGGTAGTGCATGTCTCCTCTCTGCACTTCTCTGACTTCTTTCGAAATTGTTTTGGGCTTTACCTCCGTCCTAAGGCTCTTAGTCACTTATGTGGAACTTGGTCTTTGTTTTTAAACTTATTACGAATCGTTTTCGTGTCTTTCTGACTTTGTGAAAGTTGGAGATTGTCCTCAATGAAGTTCCTTTAGACCCCAGAGTGTAAGCCATTTGTTTCTTTGCTTCGGCACCAATGTGAGGTTTTTTCGAAATGCTAAACAATTCTTGAACTCACTTTTCACGGGAGAAATCTTTACCTCGACGGGAGGGTTTACTTAGACTTTGCTCAAGTAAATCTGTCAAAAGGGTTCGTGTGTGGGTGAAGTGTTTCATGTCACTTGTCCAGATTCCGAAGTCTTGTGCTCCCTGGTTGGGGACGCAACAGCTTGACAGAAGGGAGCTCAGTGTCCCGCCGAGGCAAGCCCCACTCCTGCCACTCCGACGTCGGTGTCTGTGCGCGGCGGAAAGGGCCCCGCTGCGGCCCGGAGCCAGACCAGAAGGACGAGGAGGTCCGGCCGACCCTGAGTTGTGTGTCGGTGAGTCCTGAGTCCGACCATCTCAGAGGCGAGAGAGCATCGACGGGGTACCCCCGCGTGTCGGGGGGTCAGTGAGCCCTGCCGCCGCCTGTCTGGGCTTCGACAGGTGTGACTGACGACGTGTGCAGGTGGGCTGTGCGGTGGGGGTGAAGGCGGTCCTCGGGGGGCCGACCACGGTCAGTGGACCGGGCCGGGCTGGCGTCCGAGACTCCTCACTTCGACACCCCCACGGCGACTCAGGTGGGGTTCCCGGTTCCGTTCCAAAATCTGTTTCCGAAGAGGTTTTGTGTTTGTCATTAAACGTCTGTCAGTGAACCCTCTGGTAGACTAGTAGACTAATGTAGTACACACACAATCGGTGAGTCAATACAGGTCGAGAAACCCTGGGGCACCTGACGTCGGGTGGTCCCGAGGAGACAGGTACCCGAAAAGGTCCGTTCTTATGGTCTCACCTAACGGTAAAGGAAGAGGTCCCCAAGAAGGACTGGGTCCCTGACTTGGGTCCAGAAGACGTAGTGTCTGTCTAAGAAATGGTCGACTCGATGTCCCTTCGGGGACTAATCTGCTGAAAGAGATTTACACCCGGAGTCTCAGGACTTCCAAGGTTCACCGTCTTAGTACGGGTTTAGCCCGGATACTCCCGTTTCCACGTCTCTCGGTCTGTGACCTACCTACACACTTTCTTGCGTTGCAAATCTTTTGTCAGTGACTCCAGTCGGTTCGACCTTAGTTCTAACGGCCCTTTTTATATTTGTTGGAGGTTATACGTTTGCTGTGGTGGGAGTACCGTCTTTCGTTTCTCCTTCATTTCTCGGAAAACTACTCCCACTTTCTCCTCTCACTTTTTTGCCTGAATTTTGAGTCACAAGTTTTTTGATTCTAACAACGTAGACCAGGGTAGTAAAGTACCGTTTATCTACCCTTTTTTTACCTTTGTCACTGTCTCAAATAAAAGAACCCGAGGTTTTAGTGACGTCTACCAATGACGTCGGTACTTTAATGCCACATAATTTTCTGTCTCTGTAACGACTGTTTCCAGGTAGATCAGTTTCGATACCAAAAAGTGGACCTCTTATGGGTCCCTGACTCCTCGGACCACCCGACGTCAGACACCCCAGCGTTTCTCAACCTGTGCTGACTCGCTGGTTCGTGTCGTGTTGTACACCAAAAAGGTCGTCAGTACTTACCTACACTCTCAACCTGGTATTTTTTCCGACTCGTGGTTTCTTAACTACGAAAACTTGATACCACGACCTCTTCTGAGAACTCTCAGGGAACCTGACGTTCCTCTTGTTTAGACAGTCAGGATTTCCTCTGGTCAGGACTTATAAGTAACCCTCCTGACTACGACTTCGACTTCGAGGTTATGAAACCGGTAGACTGCCCTTCTCAGCTGAGTGACTTTTTCTGGGACTACGACTCTTTCTGACTTCCGTCTCTCTTCCCCGTTGTCTCCTACTCTACCAACCTACCGCAGTGGCTGAGTTACCTGTTCAAACTCGTTCGAGTACCTCTATCACTTCCTGTCCCTTCGGACCACACGAAGTCAGGAACCCCAACGTTTCTCAGTCTGTGCTGACTCGACGACTTGGTGGTGGTGGTGGTGTTTCTAGTCGGTATTATCGTTTTGTGGTTCCATTTGTGCTACTTCAGTTGGGGCGTCGCCGCCCCGGAGTGAGTGACGGCGTGCGGGACCATTGACTCTCCCACACCCCGACCTTCCCTCCCCTCCTCCCACTCGCGGCCCGAGGGTCCGTGACGGGGGCGAAAGGAGAGGGGCGAGGTGCTCTGCCCGGTGGACCGAGAGTCCTACTCCCGCCCACACGACGGCACTGTCGAGGTGACAGTGAAGTCCTCTGATCAGTGAAGTCCTCCGAGCAGTGAAGTCCTCCGAGCAGTACCGCCTCCCCTGTCGGCAGGGACGAACTACGGGGTCCCGAAACACTTCCGAGGAGCAACTCGAGCCTTCTGTCGAGGTGCCCTGTGACGATTGAGTAATTAAGGTTTAGGTCGTAGGGTCCCGAGACCTTCCAGAGGGGAGAAGAAGGGCCAGTGAAGTGAGGGTAGGGCTGGTCCTCCACATCGACCCGCCGAGTGAACCCTACAGGAAGTGCCACTTCGAAGAGACACGACCTCTGTCTCTAGGGTGACTGGGCTGTAAGCTGAGGGGGTGGAGGGGACGGGTGATCGGGGTAAGTCGAGTCCCTCTGGAGGGTCTCGGGACGTGTCTTGTCGTCGGACCCACGACGTGTGTGTGGGTTGTAGGGGGACCGAGGTCTTTTGTTGGACTTTCGGTCGAGAGACTGGAAGACTCACTCCCCTTCAGCCCCGACCTACTCCCCATCGATACGTGTGGTGCGGGTAGATCGAAGTTTCTGGGCCCTTGGGATGCCGTATAAGACCCGCCCTTGAGCCCAAGAGAGAGCATGGAACAGATCTCCATGGAACCTGATCTCTTCGTATTTACTTTCGAAAAGTCACTTGGTTTTCCTACACCTTCCTTTGGTCAAGGAAGGGGGAGGGGGTTATATCAAGTTGAATTCAAAGTTCTTGAAATTAGTAACTCAACTCCTGTCTTAATTATGATTCATTTCGACACTGGACCCTATAAATGTCCCGAAGTCTCCAATTACAGTAAAGTGATCGTCGACCCCTGAGTCTAGGGTCTTCTCCGAGGTCCGTCCACCCTTCGTACCCCCGACAAGACAACCAGAAATCTTATTTTAAGTGCTGTGTCACTGACAGAATCACCCCTAAATGTTTTCGATTACCAAAAGGGTTATTCTGCAGGTTAGTTCCAGGCAGATCAGTTCCGATACCAAAAAGGTCACCAGTACATACCTACTCTCTCAGCCTGGTATTTCTTCCGACTCGTGGCTTCTTGACTACGAAAACTTGACACCATGACCTCTTCTGAGAACTCTCAGGGTGCCCGACGTTCCTCTAGGTTGGTCAGGTAGGATTTCCTCTAGTCAGGACCCACAAGTGACCTTCCTTACTACGATTTCGACTTTGAGGTCATGAAACCGGTGGGATACCCTTCTCTACTGAGTGACCTTTTCTGAGACTACGACTCTCCCTAACCCCCGTCCTCCTCTTCCCCTGCTGTCTCCTACTCTACCGACCTACCGTAGTGACTGAGCTACCTGTACTCAGACTCACTTGAGGCCCTCTACCACTACCTGTCCCTCCGGACCGCACGACACCAAGTCCCCCAGTGTTTCTCAGCCTGTGCTGACTCGCTGCTTGACTCGACTTGACTTCAAGTCTGCCACTTCTAGTGTTTGTATGAATCTTTTACATTTTAGTGGAACCAAAGGAGTCCTTCACTACGATGTCGTAAGTCACTGTAAGGAAACCGGCGGGGTCCCGGTGGCTCCCGCGACTACTGGACCAGACGTCCTAAGAGCCTCTAGGGGCACCACTTCAGAGGAGTGGTGGAAGTTCGAGAGGTTTGTCTTGGAGTGGACGACTGACCGTGACTGTATGTCCCGTCGGCCCTCCGTGGTGGGGGTCTGGGACTGCAGGGACGACCCGACCTCCGACTGTGTCACCTGGGGTTCCCTCGGTGTGTCGGTGTGCCCTTCTCAGTAGTTATTTGGAGGACGGACTTAAGTAGGGAACCAGTTGACACGTTTCATTCGAGTCGAAAAGTGGAGGACAGTGAAACGGGTCTACTTTGTCTGGACCGGTACGGTTCGTCGTCCACCGTCCCGGAACCGTACCGTGGGGCACCCGGTGACTTCGAGTCTCACTACTCACCTGTAGTGCATGTCTCCCCCGCTGGACGGTCGGGACGTCTGTCGGTCCCTCACTCCGTCCCCGCGACCCCTGGTCTGAAGTTCCCGAGGCTCTTCCTCTGCCGAGTCGACGGGCGGTGGTGGGGTAGAGGGGGCAAACACTCTTCGACGGGGTTTGGTGAGGCTCACAGAGTCCCCACTTCGAAGTGCACATGGGACCCGGCGGCACAGAAAAGAGTACCCCCTTTGAGTTACCTACTGTGGCGTCGGGGAGACGGGGAAATAGGCGGGGCGAGTCCCCTCCACCTACACCCCTCCCTTCGGCTCACGAGTCGTGTCCGGGGACCCTCGACCGACGTCCCTCGTGTAGGGGTGGAGGAGTGGGCGTCGAGGGGGTGAGGCTGTGGGGTCGGGGCACCCCTCCGGGACGAACCGGGTTGAGACGGCTGTGTCTCGACGCAGACGGACTGGGGCTCGGGAGGTAGAGTCGGTAGTAGACATTTTTATCCCCTGTCGGGTGAGGTCCTCCTCGAAGTCTCGGAACCCCGACCCCGACGGGAGCCCCTAGTCCGTCGAAGTGTCTCCTTCGAAGGTAGCCGACTCGGGAGGGCGGAGGGGAAGTGGTGGCCGGTAGACTACTGGAACCAGTGTCGATTAGGGATCCGACCTGGAGTGCAGAGGGCCCACCTTCGTCCGTGGACCGAACTCCAGAGGTACCGGGGCCCCAAGACGACTAAAAACTCTTAGAGTTCCCTCTACACTCTCGAGTGAGTGGACAGAGGTACCCTTGTGTCGAGCAGTGACAAATCAGGGATTCAGTACAAGTTAAGAAACACTGGGGCACTTGACATCGGGAGGTCCGAGGAGACAGACACCTTAAGAGTTCCGTTCCTTATAACCTCGCCCAACGGTAAGGAAAGAGGTCCCCTTAGAAGGGTTGGGTCCCTAGCTTAGGCGCAGAGGTCGAGACCGTCCACCTAAAAAGTGGAGACTCGGTCGTCCCGTCGGGGCCCCCGCGTCCATCGTAAACTATTTGGACAAACTTCTGGACCAACGACGACGACGACGACGACGACGATTCAACGACGTCAGTACAGGCTGAGACACACTGGGGTCTCTGCCGTCGGGCGGTCCGAGAGGGCAGGGACCCTAAGAGGTCCGTTCTTGTGACCTCACCCAACGGTAAAGGAAGAGGTCTTCTGGACCAGTCTCGACACCTTAGGAGTTAAAAGGGCCTTCTACGAGTCGTGCCTTTCGTGCGTGTGTGGGGGAAGAACTCCTCCTCCGACCAAATTTGTCGTCTAAAGACTTCCCTTCGTTCTCCGATCTTCCTTGGGTCTATTTGTGACGTCCCAGCCCCTCCGGTCCTCGTCAACTTCGACACCTAGGTCTACCTGACTTCGGTCTGCACGGCGGGTGCCGGGACCGAAACACCTCGCCGGGAATAGCCGGTAGCGAAGGACTGCGAAGCGTCTACGTGTTCTTCTCTTTTCGACCAAGGTAGGTGGAGTGTCGGTCCTCCGGTCGGTGTACGTCAGGAGTCGGTAGGTGAGGGCTCTCGCCCACGGGAGGCGGGGCCGGGGGGAGACCTCCGGGGTCCTCGACCCCACGGCGACTGGGGAGAGGGAGGAACGTAGTCTCGAGGAGGGACGGGTCCGGAGATCTTCTGAGAAGACGTGGTCACGACTTGCCGAAGGGGCGAGACAGAAGTTTGGGGGCCGGAAAAGAAAGACGACCTTGCCTTCCTCCGACACGCCACTGCTGCCCCGCCGGAGTGAGACGGGACGGAGGTAGGAGGCGGAACCGAGGACCAAAAAGAGAGGAATAAAGAGGACAAATTGAGTCCTCTCGGTCGGGCCGGGGAGTCCATGTGTGGCCACGTCCTCCCTCACCCTCCGCCTAAATTTAGTACCTCTTAAATTCTTCTCCCGGCACCAGTGGCAGGTACGAGGGGTGGACACGAGGGCCGAGGGGGCGAAGACCCGCTCCTGCCTGTCCGTGTCCCGCCGAAGTCCCCAACTCCTTCGTCGGGGGTCGAGGTAGGAGTGCCATTTCGTCCTAAGAGTCGTTGCGGTGCGAGAGGAGGTTCCCTGTCGTCCGTAGTCTCCGTCTTTTACCTCGGGGTCCTTGGGCTCCAGAGAACTTAATCGTCTTTTTATCTACGAGCTTTCTCTTAGTAGTTTCTCTGTAAGTCCAAGTAGAGCGGGGTCTGGAGGGGACCCGACGCAGGGGTCCCCGGTGCGACAGGTCGGGACGGGCTTGCGGGACCCGAGCCCCAGACTCTTGTCCCGTCTGAGGGCGTGGGCCCCCCGTCGAGGTCGACAGAGTCCGAGACTCTGACCCCAGTGTGACCTGCTACGGGAACCGGGCAGTGTTCTCCGAGACGGCAACTTGGGGTTCCGGGGACCTGTGTTTAGAGGGACCCGCGTGTGGACCTGGCCAGAGGACAGGGGGGCCGGCAGTGGACGGGACCGAGAGTCGGCGACCTTGACAGGGGTCGCGGGATCAAAGACTTCCCGAGGAGTCCTTCGTATAAGACGAACGATTTTCTTCGAGACAGGAACGTCTTGAGAATTTTGGCTCAATAGCGAAGAGTCACTAAGTTTGTCTGAGTGAGGGGTGCTCGAAGGAGTGTGTTTCGTTTCACTTGGGCACTCGATGTCTGTTTACACGAGGAGGGTTCCTCAAGAGCAGGACTTGAATTCACGAAAATGTCCAGTAACTGAGGGACCGGCTCCCCGACCTCGTCCCTCTCTCGACTCGACCCCAGGACCCCCGACGGTGGGGTTTCTGGTTAGTCTCAGCCGGATTCTTCGAGACTTTAGAATCATTGTACTCAGTTGTAAGTCGGTTTACTTTAAACGTGTACGAAGACTCACGACAGACGAGAGACTCCGGCCCGTGTGACCGTGCCCCTCCCGGAACCCCGAAGACGCAAAGACAAACCCGGTGCCGTGTTTTCACCTTTTTGCAGGACTAGACAAAAGGTCGGCAATAGACTAAAGTCCAGGGCCGTCAAGCCTCTTCCAGTCAGTCACGTCCGCCTGCCGCCGCGACCACGGTTCCCCGGGACCCGAGAGTCCTCTCGAGCGTCGTCCCCACACAGGGCGAGCCGCGGGACCCGAGCACCCTGGGTCCGACGACGACCCCGCCGTCCTCTCTCGGGAGTCTCCTTCTCCTCTCCCCCGAGCCACACCTGTCCCCAGTTCCGGTCTCCCCGGACTTGGACTTAGGAATGGGACACACGAGCACTCGTCACACCCAGACACAGACATACACTCTGTCTCTCACTCACACAGATTCACACTCTCTCTCACATAAACACACAGAGACACATACACATATACTTTCACACACACAGACACACATACTCTCACAGACACACTCACACACTCACACATACTCTCTCAGACACACATACTCTTTCTCACACAGACACACTCGCACAGACACACACAGACACACACATACTCTGTCACACATACACAGACACACTCGTACACACATACTCGCACACACACATTTTCATGCTAACACACACACACATATACTCTCTTACACACATAGACACACACATACTCACACATTATCACAGACACACATATATACTCTCACACACAGACACAGAGACAGACACACTCACACACATACACAGACACACTCGTACAGACACACATACTCACACACACATACTCTCTTTCACACAGACACACTCGTACACACACCACACATACACACACACATTCACATACACACACAAACACACTCACACACAGGCACAGACACCTACTGTCACACACATATACACACATTCGCACACACACATATAAAGTCACACGTACACATACTTTCACACACAGACACACTCGCACACAGATACACACATACATATACTCTCACACACACATACTCACACACACAGATACACTCGTACACACATACATTCACATACTCACACACACACTCATATACTCACACACATACAGACACATACTCTCACACATATACACACATACATTCGCACACACACATACTCACACACACACATACACTCGAACACACAGACACTCACGTACACACACACATTCGCACACACACATACTCACACACAGACACACTCGCACACACACGTACACATACTCACACACACAAACATACTCACACAGACACACTCGTACACACACACATACTCACACACACAGACACACTCGTACACACACACATACACATACTCACACACACATACTCACAGACACACTCGTACACACATACACACACACACATTCGCACACACACATACTCTCACACACACACAGACACACTCGTACACACACACACATACACATACACATACTCACACACACATACTCTCTCTCTCTCTTCCTGTGGACTAAGTACCCAACCTCACCCCGACCGCCACGTGTACCTGGCCTTCGGGTCAAGGCGAGCCCACCCGTGACAGGGGAGGAGGTCGGGACACTACGGGTCGCAGGGGTAGCTTCCGACTCGTCGGGGGTCTTTCGTGTGTCTGTGTCCTAGGGTGGCCTAGACGTGTCTTGACGGCCGTGTCCACTACGTGTCCTCTGCAAACGACGTGCCTCGACTCGCATGACCCCTGGCCTCGAGCGCCGGTCCCTCCGCTCGGGTCGGGTCGAGACCCGTCGTCGGTCGGGACGCGGTCCACCCATGCAGGAGGGTCGGGTCGGGTCCATCCTAGGGCCCTTAGGAGGGACGCTGTCTCCGTCCGACACCCGTGACCACTCACTCCCGTACCTACTCACTCCGCGTCTCTCCGTCCCCACGACTGGCGGGAGACCTGGGGGCTGGGGGCGACCCCCTACACGTACGAGGCCCGAGTCACCGACCTCCCGCTCGCGGACGACGAGTGAGTTGTCACCATTGTTCACTATCGTTACGGGGTAACGACGGGGACGGGATTCCGTAGCCGACGGAGTCTGACGGCTCCAGGAGGAGACGGGTGTCCCGTGTGTGAGACGGACCCCCGAAGGGAGGGAGGTCCGGAGGTCAGTGAGGGGTGGACCGCGGCGGGGAGTGGGGTGGAACTGGAAGGTGCACCTCTGGGCGTGACAGAACTCGTCTGCTGACGTTTGTTCTCGCGGCACTTTCTTCCACTGCCTAGAGACTCACCTCACGGGAGAGAAGACCCTCGGGAAGGACTGGGGTCGGGTCGGGAAGGAGGTGCACAGGTCGTCCGAAGGGTGGTCCTGTCGGACTGGTCCCCGAACCAGTCACACCGACAGTACTCGTGTCAGGCCCTACCCCAGAACGATTGTGGCCCGAACTGCGTTCCAGGGACGATAGTGCCCCACCCCCGTCGTGATCCGAGCCCCCACCGCCCGACCCTAAAGTCGTGTGCGGAGATCGGCCCGTCCTTCCCTACCCCTCGCCCCTCGTCCCGTCTCTCTCCTGCCTCACAACATCTTTCACTCCTCGTTAAGATCGTTTGTAGGGGCCCTCGCCGTTCGTAGTCTCTTGTCGACCCGTCGGGACCTTCCTCCGACACGTACACGTACAAACACACACACACATGTGCAAACACGTACACACGCAAACACACACACACACTTAAACAGACACGGGCAAACACACAAACATACACACACAAACACACACGTGTGCACACACGTGTACACAAACGTGCACACACACGTGTACGTGAGTGACTGTCCTACTGGTGGCCCGTGTAGTCAATTTGACTCTGTGAGGACTCTCACTGCCCGTGACAGTGACTGGTCCCGACTTGGTCCCACCGGGGTCCGTCTACCCGTCCCTGTCAGTAGGATAGTTGTCCCGTAGGTAAAGAAAGGAGGGGGCCTGGTGTCGGAACGGAGTCGGGTCTCCTCGGGACGCACCACCTGGAGTGGCACCCGCGTGGTCGGGGCGTGGAGGGATTCTACGAGCTAAGGACCGTTCTGCGTGTCGGGGTCGCCCGTGTCCAGGCACGGTCACGCGGGTGTTGTCGCCGGGGGAGGACGGAAGGTACGTCTCGTGGGTCACGGGGACCATAATGTGTCAGTCTTAAGAAAAGTGTCGGTACCGGAGCCCAAATAGGACCCACAGGGTCAGGGAGGTCGCTACTGTACGGGAGTGACCCATACACAGTAGCTGTTCGCGAGCGACGCCGGAGGTCGTGATTGTAAATTACTTCACACGCCTTCTTTTCACCGAGGAGGTCCCCACCCGCGCACGCCAAAGGTCGACTCTCGTGTCTGGGGAGTGTGGCGCTTAGGCTTGCGTGCTTACCCGACCATGTCCCCAAGGTCTGCCCCGGACTATTTCCGGTCGACACCCCGGACGTAGGACGTCTGCGGGTCCGGAAGTGACGACTCGGCGGCCGAACACATGCTCCACCCCACGTCGACCCCTCGTACGAGCGAATTCAGACCCCCGGCACGAGTGACCGTCTCTTAGACCGAGACGTGTTGGGGTACCGACAAGGATGTCTCTGGACCGTTCGGAGCGGAAAGACCTTAGTGTGAGACTTATCACCGGGGAGACGGACGTGTCTATGACCCCACGGAGACTCGAAAGGGATCCCGAGACGAAGTGCGGTAAAGGAAGACCAGAAGCTGGGGAGGACACTAAGGTCAGGTCCCGAGAGAGCCTCTGGGATCGGACCCGGTATGATCAGGCAGGAGGTGTGAGAGGGAGTAGTTTTTAGAGGAGCGACATAGACGGCAGAAGTAGAAGACACAAAGGGACTGTTGAAAGAACTTGATTTTTAATATAATTTTTATAATTAATGTAACCCTTTCTTTTCCGAGGAAGTGATAGCATACACAAAGGTTTGTCGGAGTGTCATTCACCTCGAAGAGTAAGTTTTTTTATAACACAACCTAAGGGGTCGACTCTCTCCGCGGAATAGTTCCGTGTTAGATGTCTGCCGTGTTTTCTGTCTCTCTCTCTCTTTCTCGACCCTTTCCTGATCGTTCTCGGTGACTGGGTAGTCCTGCCCACACCTCTCTTTTGAGATGCACGCACACAATTTCGGCCGCCCCACGACACGAGTCGACGTGAGACGAGAAACTTTGGGGTACCAGACGTCGGGAGGTCCGAGGAGAGAGGTACCCTAAGAGGTCCGTTCCTATGACCTCACCCAACAGTAAAGGAGGAGGTCTCCTAGAAGAGTCCGGTCCCTAGCTTAGATACAGAGGACCTAGAGGACGTAACGTCCGTCTAAGAACTAACGACTCGGGTCAGTGGTCCCTTCGGGTACAATTCATGGTTCTCAAATTTTTTTTTTTTTTTTACGCTATTTGTCTGCGTCGTCTCAGCACCAAGAATGGCACTTCCGTGTGTGTCTTTGGAAGAGTCGAGAACAAGTTTTTTCAGGAAGGGAGAGGAGTAATTCCCATACCCGCCATAATAGATCAAAAACGAAGAGACTTACCTTAGAAAAACGAAGTAATATATTAGACTAACAAATAGGGATCACACATACTCCTGTAAGAAGTGTAAATAAAAGGGAATCATTGACCGGAGGTAAGATTTACAAACAAACCAACCAAGATTACCAAGACTTGACCAAAGAAAAAAACAACGACCCCGGTCTCCCCGTCCCGTTCCAGGGTCCATCTACTGACACGACAAGGTTAAAGGGTATCAGGACAGAGATAAAGAAAAAGGACAAAGGGTCCGTCACAGCGCTATGTCTTGCGACGACTCCTACGAGAACTGGAAGTACGGCTCCGTCGCTGCCGGTGTTGTCGAAGACCTTGTCCAGGCGAACCACTCCGACTCCTGCTTAGAATGACATCGAAGACCTCTGAACTTTATGGTCGTTTTCTCTAAAATTACAGCCCTTACGCATTGTAAAAGGGTCTACGTAGAAGTCGTAGATGACTCTGCTAATATGAGTAGAAGGGAAAACTGATACCCACCTGGCCTGCCGCGCTGAGTCCCCTCTTCGTCCTCGTTACGGCCTCGAAGACTGCGCATGACTGTCACGCAGGTCTTTGGGCCGTGCGCCCGTACAAGTCGACGAAGTCAGCACAGACTTACACCGGGGTACCTGACATCGGGCGGTCCGAGAAGACGGATACCCTAAAAGGTCCGTTCTTATGACCTCACTCAACGGTAAAGAAGGAGGTTCCCTGGAAGGACTCGGTCCCTAGCTTGGGCACAGAGGGCGTAGCGTCCACCCACGAAAATGGCGACTCGGTGGCCCCTTCGGGGTTTTGGACCGGTTCTCTGGGTTTACAAGTCGACCAGCAGATCAGGTATTTGCTTTGGAGGAAGGTCCAAAGGTTACTCTGGCGGAATTAGAAACCTTTATGACGACTTAAATAAAAAGGATATGAAATAGACCTTACACTAGATTTTCCTCCACCCAGACAGACAAAAAATCTAGAGGATGTCCAAAAGCAAGTATCTATACTGTTTGTGCCTCTACAAAAAAAGAAAAAGAATTGATCAAAGACCCACCTCCTCCACCAGGGGTCTCCCCCTGAGAAGGAGTCAGGGGTCCCCTTCACCCATGTGGCCCCACGGGTGAAGGACAGGCTTCCTACGAAGTCCCATCCTCCTCAGTGGACCTGTCTCGAGTGGACCTCGGACTGCAGAGGTCTCCGAGAAGTACTTTGTAGGCTGTCGGTAAGAAAAGGGTCCGAGACGAGGTATGTCAAAACTTTAAGAAATCCTCCTTCAATTCTCGGCGAGTCTCGGCGGACCAGGGGTCACGTCTCGACGGACATATAGGTGAAACTGGGAGCTGAGGGGAGATCACTCCCGAGTCGCCGACGACGCAGAGGCCTCCCTGGGGATCAGTAGGGTGTCAGTGGGTCTCACGGCTCCGCCCGGTCCGACGACCCCGATTCAAGACGGCCGGGGGAGCGGTGTCCGTCACTCATTAAAACCTGAACTCGGGACCAGACACCCGGAGCCCTCGGGGGACGGAGGACGGTAGGACCGCGGAGGGAGGTCGGAAGGGTCTGTCCCCTCGGGGTGCTCTCTACCCAGGGGAATAGAAAAAGGACGGAAAAGAGATAACGTAGTCTTAGAAGACTACGTTTACACGTGAACCCTTCCTCGAAACGCTAAGGTTCCCAGAAACGGTTTCCAGACGCTCCACTGCAAACGTAGACGAATAAATAACAAACCACGAACCCCTGTCCCGTCTTTACACGTCTGTGGGTACTGGGGGTCTTTCGCCCGGCTCCCTCAGTGGTACCCCTAGCCAGGCCGACTAAATGCCGTGAGGGCACTGGGTCCAGTCCTTCGAGTTCAAGTGTCGTAAAAGAACCGCGGGGAGATAAGGATTTGCAGGTCGAGTGACGTTCGGTCAGGGGTAGAGTTCCACTACACATTAAGAAGTTAAAGGATTGTTCATTGTTTGCGGTCGGTCCGATTTTACCTCGTGGGTCCAGCGTGGCACCCAACCTTCCGAACCGGCGGTAGTGTGTGCGAAAAGTAACGAGAAGAAGCTAGAAAACTCAGACGACCAAGAGGGGAGGTCCCTCCTCCGACAACCTCGGACAGGGTCCCCAGCGTGGCGACGTCCTCAGACCCTTCACCGGAAGACTCGGAGCCGATTCGGGACGTTGACCTGGAAGGGAGAGTGGACAGTGGTCCCGAGGGACTTCCCGGTTCACAGGCGGCACAGGGTGGGGTCTTCCTTCTGCGTATCGAGAAAGGTGACGCCGGCTTCGGCACCGTCGAACGTCTACAGGGGACAGGCACCGACCCCAGACGGACGAACTTAGTTCGGCACCTTCTCCGCCCTTTCGGTCCCTGTCGAGACGTAACGAAGGGCTCAGGAGACCAACATTCTGTCCTCTAGTACACTCCGACGCCTGTGGGACGGCAGGAAGTGAGTAAAGACGCGAAAGTACGTAAGCCGTGGTTCAGTGCCCGTCTCAAATGTACTCGTGTCCGCGAGGCGTCCCTCCCCGGGCCACACCGTCTCTCTCCCTCGTGCGGGGTCACTGTCTCCTCGTGCACGGGGACGTGGACCTGCCGAGTCCACGTGCCCTCGGGTCCCGTCTATGGAGAGATGGACTGGTGTCGTTCGTAGGTTTGTTGCGGTTGGAACTGGAACGGTCCCTCCGCCCGGGACGGCCACGAGGCCCTCTCCTCGTTTCCCGGCCTTACTTTCTAAAAAAATCGTTTGATGGAACTCCGTCACCCTTTACCCGGGCGTCACCGTCAACCACCTCCGACCGTAGGTGGTCCCTCTTTCAGTCACCCGGCCCCAAGTTGGTCCTGTGTTTAGTAACGTTTTCAAGTCGGAAGACAAACCTCCGCTCCCTGTAACGTTACAGAGCAACCCGACATAGGATTGTAAAAAAGGTAAGAAAACGTTTTCCACTTGTAATTTATTGATTTAACCTGTGAAATTCGGGGTCATTGTACCCTGACTTCTCCTCGTGACACGAACGTTAATTCTATTGGTGGTCTCCTTTCCGCCCTCGAAACTCGTTTACTCCAAAGGTAAGATGACCCGAGTCATTGCGTCCTCCTCAGGTGGTTCCCGGACGTCTGTCGGCACAGGGGTGTAGGAACGAAGGGAACTTGTTGCCTCCGGCGATTGGCGGGAGCAGGGGCGGTCCAACGGCAGAGCCGGACGGTACGGTGTCCTTTGGGCAGAAGACCCTTCTACCACGGGTGGGGAGTGGTCGGACGGGTCGAGGGAACAGAGGGTCTTCCCGAGGATTCAGGAGGTTCTGTGTCTAGTATAGAGTCGGACTACCTCTTGTCGGTCACTAATAGTCGTTCCAATCTCGTTCAATGTCGGGTCGAAACCCCACTGCGTCACAGGGACAAAAGTCCCGTCCAAACCCCTGTCCCTGGCATCTGGTCTCTTCGTATCCAAAGGTCCGAGTAGGCTCGCTCTACACTTTTTTGTGTAAAGTAATAAAACAAAAACCGTGACTCTACAAGGTCTTGTAAGGAATGTCCGAGTGAATAGTTCAGCAAGTTTCTGTTTACCCTGAGACCCATCTCAAACCGAAGACAGGAGGACCCTCCGCCCCAACCCCCCCCCACCATGAACCATCGTGTATCGACTCCCCCCTGCACGTCCACACCTAAGGTCGACCGAGACGTCGGACGGGGCGGGGGTGCGTGTGGGGTGTGGGACCTACGAGTGTAGGGTACGGACGACAGGGGACGAGGGCCCAGGGAGGCCACTGAGACGAGTCGAGACGATTGGGGACTGGAACCACCCTGGGGGAGCGAGGTCCGTTGGGAGACGAGTTCGACGGAGAAGTCTCTTCGGTGCTCGACGGTCCCACTACGGTCGGAGGACAGGGGGGAGGGACGCGGGGGTCGAGACGACAGGACGTGTCGGGGGGGCTGTTACTGAACTTTAGAGTACTACACACGGGACGGACGACGGGGGCCGGGTAGTCCGGTTCGAGGAACCTCCGCCTTTGGCGGAAGGAGACGGGACTTAGCGTCGGAGATTATCCTCGGCTCGTGTGTCTGCCTCGAGTTGGTCAAAGACGGGGTTACTTCCCGGCTCGGGTGTCTCACGGTGTGGAGACAGACCGGAAGGGTCCTCTGCTTGGGTGGCGAAGGAACAAACGTTTGGTGAGAGTGTGGTGCGACTGTAGGACGTAGTGTTCACCCCCGGACGTGCAGACAGAAGGGTTGACCCAGCCCCAAGGAGGTGTCCACTTTGAGCTAGTGCTAGCGGAAATCAGAGACTTGTCGGTCACGAGTCATTTGCACACGTGCTGAACCTCTGTCCCGAGACTTGCGGTCGCGGAGACCTGGTCGGGTTCCTGCACACGAGGCCCGGCGTGTAGGGTCTGGAGTGTGGACGTGGACGTCCCTCCGCTTGGCCGCGGACGACACGGGTTGCGTGGGTGGCGGGGCCACTCCGGTGGACGGGGGTCCACGCAGGGTCGTGGGTCCTAGACAAGGAGAAGAACTTTCAGAAAGAAATCTAACATTACTTTTTATGTGTCGTAATGTGTAATGGTATGTATTTTGTCCATTGGTCGCTCCTGGATGACATACCGTGTCTCTTAATATGAGTTGCAAAGTGTTGGTGCATATTCCCTCCTTTGAGACTTCCTATGTAACCACCACGAGTGAGTAATTCAGTTGAGGCTGAGACGCTGGGGTACCTGACGTCGTGCGGTCCGAGGGGACAGGAGGTGGTGGAGGGCCTCGAACGAGTTTGAGTACAGGTAGCTCAGCCACTACGGTAGGTCGGTGGAGTAGGAGACGGAGGGAGAAGAGGAAAACGGAAGTCAGAAAGGGTCGTAGTCCCAGAAAAAGGTGACTCAGTCGAGAAGCGTAGTCCACCGGTTTCATGACCTCGAAGGTGAGGTTCCTATATACTTACGTATGAGGTTCCTATATGCACACACACATAGATGTTATAGAACGATCAAACCCGTGCGTTGTGTCACCGAGTCGAAATATATACTTACGTCTGACGCTATCTGACAGTAAGTCGGTGATTGAGCACAGGTTGAGAAAGCGACGACGTACCCAGCGTCGGTCAGTCCCAGGAGACAGGTGCACTAAAGGGTCAGTTCTTATAACCTCACCCAACGGTAAAGGAAAAGGTTATCTAGTGTGTGTGTGTGTGTGTGTGTGTGTATACACATATTGACTTAGATACGAGATATGGATTTTGATTGTTTGTATGACATTTGATATGAATTTACAAAATTTATTTACACCCTTTTTACGTCGTATTTTGAATGGCAGAAATGGTAAAATTCACATATCAAGTCATCGTAAATTTATAGTGTGTCAACACGTTGGTCGGAGATCTTGAAAGAGTAGAACTTTGTGACTTCGAAACATGGGTACGCTGTCGTGGAGAGGATAAAGGAGGAGACGGGTCGCAGACAGAGATCCTGGGACTGGTAGGGCCTCTGGAGTGTACTCGCCTTAGCGTGTCATAAACAGAAAGACACAGACCGAGTAAAGAGAACCGGATTCTACGAGTTTCAGGTGGGTGTCGCCTCGGACACTGTCGCCCGGGAGGGGAGTGTTCCGACTCGCTGTAAGGTGGGTTCCCTATTTGAGGTAAAACGAGTAGGTAAGTCGGGAGTCGCTTATGAGTCCACCGGGGGCGGCGAAGTGACAGGAAAGCCCCCTAAAAGGCAAAGGTGTCGGCGACGTGGCAGCAGCCACGGCGGTTGTCCCGTGCGAAGGGGTGTCGGAGCGGTTGTGAACGACGAAAGGACGAAGTGCCTTCGTCCGTGGCATTGTCCACACTCCGCCATAGAATGGCGCCCAAATTAAATGTAAATAGAGTACTGCCCGTTGCAACCCATAGAAAAGGACATGAACAGTCGGTAAACATATAGTAGAAAAGGTCAAGATGAAAAAATACAAAAAACTACGTCTGTCAAAAATTTCAGAAGTAACTCAAACAATGTAATGAAGACAAAATACTAAAAAAAAAAACTGGGACTCCGAACACTCTAGAACCGAGGGGGTAGTCCCTAGTTTGGGCGTGTGGGACGTAACCTTCCACTTCAAAATTGGTGACCTGGTGGTCCTCTCAGGGACACATAGTTGAAACGTCTTTGCGGATAAGTCCATAAAATGGGTAAAATTTTAGTCTAGAGTCAGCAACGACAATTCCAGTCTTCAGGAAGTGCATAGGACCTGAACGTGCGTAAAAGAGTTTGTGTGCTGACCGTGCGTGACAGAGGGTAGACATCGAGGGAAAAGTGAGACGACTCAGGACAGCACGTGTCTTCAGGAAGGTCACCTACCTCCGGGTAACCGGATAAAAACGGACGGAACGAACAGAGGACTTTCAAAATGACGGTCTCGGGTCTAACAAGAAAAACCTTCCTCTTCTAAGGCAGAGGCGTCCCATTTGTTCGGCGCCGTTGTCGTCGGTCACGGTCGCGCAGAGCGCCTGAGGGAAGGAGGTCTCTCGAGGAACGCGTGAACGGACCGAAGGCAGGACACGGGAGCTCGGGTACTACGGGGGAGGAGGAACTCGGCACGGGCGGATCGGTGAAGAGGCACCTCAGGAGGGACCGGAGACGTCCTTTGTTGAGTTGGAAGTCCGCAGACGTAAGGGGTGAGGTACGGTAGACTGACGGGTGCCAGTCGTACCAGGTGGGGCACCGTGGGGGTAGTGGTCGCAGTCTCACCCGTCTCTGGTCCCACGTCCCGCAGGGTGGCACCGACACGACTCGGTGGTGGAGACTAGGAAAAAGTAAGGGTATAGGGGGGGGGTGGGGTGGGTCTCCGACCTGACAGTACCCCTGACCACCCACGTCCTGGTCCGTCCGTCCCCGAGCGGTTCGGACACAGGGTAGGTGCGACTCGGGCCGGTCGGTGTAGACGTGCACACTCGCTGTCTCCTACCGTACCCCCGGGCCCCGGGCCTCTGAGTCGGTCGAGTCTTGTGCCGAGTGGAGCGTCTGGCTCGGGGTCGGGTGGGGTCTCCTGTCGTGGAAGACAGGACCCCCTGGGCGGTCCCCGAGGGCACCCGGTCGACCCCTGCCGTCTTGCCTCACTGAGCCGGGGGAGGGGAGGGGACCGACTCCTCGTCGTAGTAGAGACGGGGTTTTGGGTGACCTGACCTCGAAACGGGTCGCACACGACCCCACTCCCCAGTCGAGATCCGTCTACAGTCAGACCCCCGAACCTCGGGTGGTCGAGAGTCGGGGTGACTCAGGGTGAGATTTGTCCTGCTACACGGTCTGCCACGGGTCCGGGGACTCACGGGGTCCTCGGAGCCCGACCACGCCGGTCACCTCGGGACCGCGGGCCCGAACGTAGAGTCCCTGTGTCAGGGGCGGCGCGACACGGCCACGCACGAGCAGCCCCTCCACCAGGTCCCCACGGTCGACGACGCGGCCCGAAGGCGATGGGGGAAAGGAAGAAACTCGGTAGGAGAGTAAGGTGCGTTTCTCGGAGTGAGTCCGCCCTTCGCTCGGGAGGAGGACAGAGTCAGGACGTCCCGTCCCGGAGTAGAGGAGGAGGACCGTCGGTGGACCGCGTGGGGTGGAAGACCCGGGGTGACCGGGAGGAAGAGTGTAGTAGGTCCGGGAACCCCTACACGGGTCTCCGGAGCCCCCGTCCCCACGGTGGCGCGGGGACCGGCGGGTCGGACGAGTAGTCGAAGAAAGACCACTCCCACGATGACTTAAAGTCGGGACCCGAGCTCCGTGTAGGGTCCGCGCCGTCCTACTGGGCCTCGGGTTCGGACCGTCGGTCAGACAGGTGGGACCGGAGACAGAGACCTCCGACAAACGACCGCCGAACGGGTCACGGGTGGGGCACGTGGACCCGTGTGTCCCACAGGACGTCGGAGGCGTCGTTTGCGCAGAAGACAGAAGAGGTACCGATGGGTCTGAGTGGAGGGAGGATAACGTCGACGGGGTGAGGTCCTCGGCCTGACCCGAGAAGAGCCACACGGGACTGGGAGTTTCGGTGACATCTCTCGGACCACTCACACGCACACACACTCTGTCACATAACTCCAGCCTCCTCTATAGTGTGTCGCATCTCGTAGAGTTAAGAGCTTTTAGTGGTCAGTGTGGGTGTTAAGTGGTTAATGGGTGGGGATGTAGGCCTATACACAGAAGACGTATAGTAGTTTTTAGTGGTGAGTCCGGGGGGTCTAGCCTTACACACAGAAGGGGTGTAGTGGGCGGGGTTGGGGTTGGGACGATCCTACGTGACACCGTCGAGAGACAGGGAGGGGGAGGCGTCTCTCGCCGAGTCCTCGACACCGGGGAGGTTGCAGTGTCGGGCGGGGGTGAGGACTTTGGTAGTGGCCGAGGATCCTACCTACTCCGGCTTCGAGACAGCAGGTGTTCGGGTTCCGGGGTCGGTCGTCGGCCCCTTGACGTGTAGGGGTCGTGAAATAGGGTGTACGAGAAAACACAGTGTCTGTGTCGCACTAAAGAAACACGTGAACCATCCTCTGTCTCCTGGGAGGGCGCTGGGGGAGCGGACATAAAAGGTAGTACGTCTGTGCGGGGCACACGTTCGGTGTCCGGCCCGGAGCCCGACCCGGTATCCGTTCGGCACCAGGGGTTCCACGAGTCCGGTAGGACTCCCAGTCCGACCTCTCTCAAGGTCGTGGTCCCGGTCACGCCCCTCGTGCCCCGCAGCCCCCCGCGGTGTGTGTGGTGTCGACCGCCCGGAGTCGGTTTCGGTGAGCCGAAGGGGCAGACACCTGACTCTCATTCTCGCGGGTGAGTGTCCGCCGACGTCCTCTTATCCGCGACGAGCAGTTCACGGGCCTGGGCCTCCCTTCGCGACGGGAGTGCCGGAGTCGCCGTGAGCGACCAGAGGGACCGGGGGAGACGAAGAGGACCCGGCACACCAAGACGAGGACTGTGGTCAGACCTCCCCCCCGGGAGTGTGTGGGTACGTCGGCCCTGACACCCACCCTCCGTGGAGGTGGTTTCGGTGGGGGTTCGGACCAGAGTGAGTCGACGAGGGACCCCCGGAGACTGGGGGTACCTGGGTAGGTAGGGAATCTCGTGTCCTCAGGTCTCTTCCCCAACGAGCTCCCCTCCACGGGTCTTCCGTCAGGACTTCCCACTCCACGTCCCGTACCTCGTCACAAGGTAGACCCGGACTCGCCCGGTCCGGCCTCCGGGGGTCCCCGCCCACCTAGGGTCCGTCCCACCCGGGACCCGGGACGCAGAGACGTCTCGTCGGGTCCGGCCGCGGGGACTGTGTAGGGTGCGCCAGGACCGGGGTCGGACCCAGGACCGTAGGACCCGGGGAGCAGGGGAACGGGTCCGACTGGGAGTCCTCGACCCACGACGGAGGACGGGGCCCGAGGACCGAGGGGTAAGTTCGGGAGGACGAGACAAATAAACGTGTCGGTCTTCTGTTTTTCGGCAGCGAGACTCAGTGAGGACAAGGGGTCAGCCGAGACTAAGTACGTCCTCCGGGTGCCGCCCCTGATTGGGCCGGCAATTGGAGAACCAAAGAAATACAGAGATGTCGTTTCCGTACACACCAAAGCCTAACTCTTAAGTTCGTGCCGGGCGACGTAGGCGCACGAGCACCCGCTCGACGACTCCTGCCCGCCGGGTGTCCTCTTCCGGACGGGGCCCGAAGGGGAGGACCTATGGAGTCTTGGTGGAGTGGGCCGTCATTACCTTTGAATGTTTGTAAAGTTAGTAACAGGACGTTTCCTAGCCCGGTAGACTGTTCCCACCAAGGTCCTACAAGGTCTTCACACGTGGTTGTATCGGGACCCACACTTTCTTCGGTCCGAGTCTCTATTAAGCTAGTACCAAGTCTTAGTCTTTCCTTTGCACTCCGAGTCTCGACCCGAGTCGGACCCCTGGGAACCGACCCTCCGACGTCCATGTTAAGTCTGGGGTCTCTTCCGATATTTGTTGGTCCCAGGTCCCGACGTCTCTTAGACTGAACGGGTCTACCCTCCCTCACCTTTGGATGGTCGTGGCGGTTGGAGAGGAGCCCAGGACTTACACACTCCAAGCAGGTCTTCCGGTCCTCGCTCCCCACTCGCTAAAGACAGAGCTCAGGGTCACTGGTCACTTGTATTCACGGGGGTCTTCCAGGAGAGACCCAGGGAGACTCAGACCTAATCCCCCTGGCGGACAAGTGACATAGAAGAGGTGAACGAAGATAATTATGTTTAGACTTCACCAAGCACTAATTCTCGTTTATAGGGGGTGATGTCTCTCTTCTTGTCTTTTCTTTCTGTTTACTCCTCCGACTTGGGTTTGGCTCCCGCCCCCACTGGTGCCCCCGTCTCCTACTCGATTCGCGGACACGGCTAGACGGGGCCTCTATTTCCCGCCTTTTGCCTTTCTACGGGCGGGGGTCTGGGGTGTTCGGCCGGGTCCCAAGACGATCCCTCGGGTCGACCCGGTCCAACCGACCAAGGTCCTCTTCTGTCGCCTACTAGCACCGTAATTTCCGTGACGCCACGCTTATGTCTGCTGACCCCTACCTTACCCCTCGCCCCTAGTACCTTCTACGTCTTTGATAGAGCCTCAATGAAGGCCTCCTTGACTTCGACACTGACCCTTTCCTTCGAGGTCGCTCCCACCCAGACACCCTCCCGTCTCCCGAAGTGCCCCACCCCCCGACCCCACCCTCCCACTTGTCTCGGACCTCCTTCCCCACGAACCCTACTCGGGAGTGAGAGAGAGCGAGTTTTTCAGGGTCACCGAAAAGAGTTTGGCGTATTCACTATGTGCTGTAAACACCTTTGAAACCTTTTATTTCCTTTCGTTATTTTTATTCCTCCTCTCAAGCTCCGAGAACACAACTAAGATCGGGTGTCTGTGGACGGGAATGGGAAAGAGACCGTTCCTGCGGGTACGTTCGTGTGTGTGACTTGGGGGTTGGACTCCAGCATGTCCCAGCATATGGACAAAGGGAGGGTAATAATGTAGAGACGACTCTCCACTTCGGTGCACTTTCAGCGAGTCAACACGGGTTGAGAAACACTGGGGTGCCTGCTATGTCAGGTACCTTAAGAGGTCCGGCCCTATGACCTCACCCATCGACAAAGGAAGAGGTCCCCTGGTACGGTTGGGTCTCTACCTTGGGCCCACAGGAGATGACGTCCGCCTAAGAAATGGTCGACTTGGCGTCCCACTTCGGGATGTATAGACGACTGTGGTGCTTTAAACGACTGACAGATCGCGCGGTCGCATCCCTATTTCGTCGATACGTCGTCGAAGGGTCCCGTAAGGGATCACGCTCGTTTCGACTATTCTCCCAGAAGCAACGTTCTGTCTCGGTGCCACTAAGTGAGTTCCATTGAGGACTTTCACCCAAACGAGGCACGTTCGGCGAAAGGTTAAGAAGTCAGAAAAAATGGATGACAGTTTTGGAGAAATCTTTCTAAAATGTTGAATAGAAGAGGGACCGTCCCTGTCTCCGGGACCGAGGAGTGTCAAAGGAGTTATTACCCTTAATAGTAGTATGTAATATACATAATAATATATTATTTATTTATTATTATTTATTCCGCTCCTTGGTCTCTAGTTTAACGGTTGTAGGTGACCTAGTACCTTTTTCGTTCTCGCAAGGTCTTTTTGTAGATAAAGACGAAATGACTGATACGGTTTCGGGAACTGACACACCTAGTGTTAGTTGGCACCTTTTAAGACTTTCTCTACCCTTATGGTCTGGTGGACTGGACGGAGAACTCTTTAGACATACGTCCAGTCCTTCGTTGTCAATCTTGACCTGTACCTTGTTGTCTGACCAAAGTTTATCCTTTTCCTCATGAAGTTCCGACATATAACAGTGGGACGAATAAATTGAAGATACGTCTCATGTAGTACTCTTTGCGACCCGACCTTCTTTGTGTTCGACCTTAGTTCTAACGGCCCTCTTTGTAGTTATTGGAGTCTATACGTCTACTGTGGTGGGAATACCGTCTTTCACTTCTCCTCGATTTTTCGGAGAACTACTTTCACTTTCTCCTCTCGCTTTTTCAACCGAATTTCGACTTGCAAGTCTTTTGTTTCTAGTACCGTAGACCAGGGTAGTGAAGTACCGTTTATCTACCCCTTTGTCATCTTTGTCACAGTCTGAAATAAAAAACCCGAGGTTTTAGTGACGTCTACCACTAACGTCGGTACTTTAATTTTCTACGAATGAGGAACCTTCTTTTCAATACTGTTTGGATCTGTCGTGTAAGTTTTCGTCTCTGTAATGAAACGGCTGATTCCAGACAGATCAGTTCCGATACCAAAAAGGACACCAGTACACACCTACACTCTCAACCTGACACTTCTTTCGACTCGCGGCTTCTTAACTACGAAAACTTCACACCACAACCTCTTCTACGAACTCTCAGGGAACCTGACGTTCCTCTAGGTTGGTCAGGTAAGATTTCCTCTAGTCGGGACCCTAAAGAAACCTTCCTTACTACGATTTCGACTTTGAGGTCATGAAACCGGTGAAGTACACTTCTCAACTGAGTAACCTTTTCTGAGACTACGACCCTCCCTAACCCCCGTCCTCCTCTTCCCCTGCCGGCTCCTACTCTGCCGACCTACCGTAGTGACTGAGCTACCTGTACTCAGACTCACTTGAGGCCCTCTACCACTACCTGTCCCTCCGGACCCCACGACACTAAGTACCCCAGCGTTTCTCAGCCTGTGCTGGCTCGCTGACTTGACTTGAGTATATTACGTATTTTATATAATATTCTACACATTTTTCACCTTTTAGGTGAAATTATATTTTAGTACAGGAGAATAAAACTCAAAGAACCGATGACAACTCCGAGTTGTGAAAAAATACACATGACCGGTTGACTTACAGGAGAAAATATTTAAGTATATAAAACGGGAATAAAAGACGACCCATTAATAGAAAAGAGAATACCTAGAAATTCGCAAGAAACAGAACAATTCTTATAACTAAGGAATACTTTGTCTGACATTTATGAAGGGTCAAGGAAAGTTTTGAGACCTATAGGATCAAGAAACCACGAACCTTCAAATTAAAAAATCTGAAAAAGAGACACTGAACAAACGACAAGGGTCTAATTCGAGACTTGCGTCCTCGGTGCGACACTTCCGAGGTAGTCGTCGCGGAAGTCGGGGGAGGCACAGGGGACAGTCTGAGACCCCGCCCACGTGGGGCCCCACCCCCCCCGTACGTACAGTCACTAAGGACGGTTTGTCTTGACGCCTGGAACTACCCTCTTTGACGTAAGTGACACAGGCGGGCCTAAGTGGCCCTCCGGACTAAACCACCGTCTGCAAAAGTGTCTCTCCAACCCACTGTGGACTGGTCGAGACCCGTGTCACTCTCGTGCTCTACCGATCTGCCACGAGGGGCGCACACTCATAGGTTCCCACGGTAGAATCGAGGGTAGGGAGACTACCATGTCCCGATCGGTTTTTAAAGTGAGTCCAAAAAGACATCGTAGAACACCCTTTTGGGTTTACTTGCAAAACCGGTTGGACTATAGAGACTGAGCTACCCTAGTAGGTGCTCTACCTGTACCCAAACCCACTTGAGGTCCTCAACCACTGCCTGTCCCTCAGGGCCGTGCGACGCCAGGTGCCCCGGCGTTTCTCAACCTGTGCTGACTCACTGACTTGACTTGACTATAAAGACTTGGATCGACCTCCTTCCTACCTCTGGGTCGTGGAGGTTGGGACCTATCACGGGAGGGACCTCACAACCGGGTCGTAGGTGTCTCACCGGGTGTCCCCTTGTGCCACTCGGGCAGCGAGTCCCGTCTCCACCGCCCTGTCGTCTCGTCACAGGGACCCGTGGCGTCGCGACCTGGTGTGTACACGAGCCGCGGGAACACTTAATTTCGAGTGCGGGAGGCGTAGGCCCGAGACGCGAGCGTGGACGCCCTCCTTTGCGTGGCGTACCTCCGTAGCCCCAAGGGCCTACACAGACCGAACACCCCCCGGGGGCCCAAGACCAGTCCCTTGGTTTGGTGAATTGAGTCCCTCGGCCGTCCGTCGGCCCCAGGACGGAACACAGAGGTGTACTCAGGAGCGCCTCGTCGAACCCCCTTAGACGGAGGGAAGAAGGGGAGGACCACCGAAAGAAAAAAACCCCCCTCCCACATCCCCTGGTCCTTTTCCCCTTGTCGTCGTCGTAGAGACGAACGTGGGGAGGACCCTTCTCAGAAGAGAGAGTCGAAGGTCGAGAGGACCCGGGAGAGCAGACCTAAGAGGTGTGTCGGGCACTCGGGTCGGGGTGGACACCCCAAAGACGTTCGTTCGGTTGCACGCCTGACCCGTTGTGGTACTTCCGCCACCACAGAAATCTTTACCTGGGTTTGGGGTCGTCTCCTTCGGGGTCCACTCGTGCGTGGGAGGTCGGGAGAGGCGCCCAGGGGCCCCGCCACCGGTCCTTCGTCCACTCCCCACTTGTGCAAGTACTCCCGTGGTACGGGCAGCCGTCGGGCCGTGACGACGCGGGCCCCTGTAACCAGACGACAGGTTCGCGGAGACGAGTCTCGTCAACTTGGCCCCAGAGCGGGGTGGGGAGACCCGCGGTGTGGGACACCTGCGGTCCCGTTGTGAGGTCCCCCCTGTCTCTCGTGCGTAGGTGTTCCCTTCCTCTCTGCTGGGGGTCGACCGGGACTTGCTACAGGGTGGGGGGGAGGAGGGGAACGGGGAGAGAGACGCCCGTCGGGGGTTCTCCGACCAGTGTACAGGTGAGACGTGACCCGGTCCCAGGGTCGGGACGCTTTCCGTTGAGACCTCTTTCTTTCCCTAAGTAAGTGTTCTCGTCGAGTCCCGAACTCCGGGGGAAGAGTCCTTAGCGGTGCAGTCCCGCCGGTGTCTTAGGCAGGGGAAACTCGGACTCTTGACCTGACTTTACCAGACTACTCACCCACCCGGGACCCGAAACCCCTGGGGTCACAACCTATGTTACCCGAGGTCCCTAGGGCCCGGTCGGTGAGTGTGCCCACACCTTCTACGAAGACGAGACCAGGTAACCAGCGGTCGGTCGTCCCGTCTTGGGACCCCGGTGAGTGAGGGGACGGGGGACGGTGGGGGTGGGGTCACGGGTCGGGGGTTCGTCTCCGAAGCTCTCCATGTTAGCTGTCCGACGGTTCACACGACAGTCTTAACAAACTCCTTGAAAAGACTACTTCTACATTCTCTCTCTAAAGCTTTCCTTTTGCGAAAATCCGACGTGTTCGGCTGTTCTACTCTTCGGAGACTATTCCCGACTTGGTGTTCTTTCACCTGCTTTCGCCTACCAGATTGGGTGGAGGTGGGAGCTCCGGATGACCAGTGGTCTCTCCGGGTACCAGACTGAGTATGCCCCAAAAAAACCACGATTTTATGTGTATTATATGTTAAATAGTAAAGTTGGTAAAATTTCATATGTTAGGTTATCTTAAAGTGAGTCAACACGTTTGTAGTGGTGCTAGCTCAAGGTCTGGAAAAGGTAGTGGGGTTTGTCGTTAGGGTGTGGGCACTTCGCCAGGGTAGGGTCAGGCGGGGGTGGGTCGGGACCAGGGGCCGTTGGTGCTTAGCCGAAAACGAATAGGGCCTATAAAGTATGTTTACCTCAGTGTGTGAAAGGCCAGAAAACACAGACTCAAGAAATTGAGTCGTATTTTACAAAAGTTCGGGGCGGGCACAACATACTTATCGGACTCAGTCTCGTGGTAAGGGAGCCGGTTCATTATGAGGTGAGCAGTCTGTCCCGTGTCGTGTGACTGGGGGGAGTCGACCACCTGCAGACATAGCGAAGGTGGGGACCGACGACATGCGTCATGACGATACCTGTAATCACTTGTGAAGCCAGACTTGTGGACGAAAGTTAAGAAACCACATATGTGGGTCCTCCTTTACCGACCCAGGATGACCGAGAACCTTACAACTATTGGTGTCTCGATAGACGTGGAATGAGACGAAAAAATCTGTGTTCTTCTGACTCAAGGTCGCTCCGAGACTGTACGGAGTCGGGTCTTCACGTCCCGACTCTCGTCCTTTCGCCACGGGTGATGGACCAGTGTAGGCCCCTTCAGGATGAGTCTGGGAGGGAGGGAATCTGTGTTCTGTCGCCCGAAGGGGGTTGTCTAAGTGAACCTCTGGATTGGACGAGGGTGTTCTCGTTTCGGAAACGAAAGATTAATATCAGAGGGGTTTATCTTTTTCTGGTACAGTCTCCTCAAGAAAGGTTCCCTTTCTTAATGTCTGCCAAATCAGGTCTTTGTCATAAAAGTGACTTCTCGTTTTACGTAACACCTCTCTGTTCCACTGGTGTATGTCAGTGCCTGTAAATTCTGGGAGTCTTAAGTACTCAATGACGAGGTGGGGTACTTCGCATTTGTCTTCTCTCGAGTCGCGCACTACCTCTGTGTGGTCGAAACGGGAGACACAGGAGTGCGGGGGAAGCGGAGAAAGACCAATCTTTTTAACTTTAATACATTAATTGTGACTTACTGTGAGCGGCGTTGAAAGTTTTTCATGTGTTGTGTTCGTCTAACAGATTCTCGCACGAAGTATCTTAGACGTGTAACTGTGTGACGACTCCTGTTCGGTCCTCCCACTCGAGACAGCAGGGACGTTTATTGTGAAGTAGTGGCAATCCTCGAACCGGGGAGGTCGTCTTCCTGTGAAGTGCTCTACCTGTGAGCCGAAGAGAGTCGTTTCGGTCCGAACAGACAAAGGGGACGTTGGGAGCCTCCACCCGTTCACAGAAATCTATCCCCCTCGAACCTTCACTTTAACTACCTCCCCGACCTTGGGGTCCTCTTCCTTTATTTACGACTCAAGGGTGACGGAGGGCAATTGGAACCGTTTCTGGCTCGGTGTGACCCGAGTGCGAGTCCGTAGGTAGGCGCACTGGACTCCCACCTAGTCCTCGTCCAGGTTCTGGGCAGGTCAGGTCGACTCGTGACACCTCTAGGCGTAACACCTCTGGCGGTGGACCCCAGGGGTGGGGATCCGCCTCCCTGGTGGGACCGGTGTCTCGAGAGTCCCTGGAGACGAAAGAGCCCGTGGTCTCCGTGGGTCCCTGCCCCCGTCCCAGGACGTCAGTCCCCGGTGGAGACCCTGCGGAGACTACGGCAGACCCCACTATGACTCGGGACCCCCGTGCACCGTCCACTTCCGAGAAGTCCAGAAGAAAATCTCCGGGGCGTTGGAGACCGGGCCACACAGTAGGGTCGGCCCAACTCCGGGATGGCCTAAAATGTTTCACGGTGGAAGACCCTTCTGGTCCTCCCACACCGAGACTATTTGATGAGAAAAGATCCAAGGACTCCCTCGGACCCCTCCCCCTCCCACCCGCTACCCAGACATCCCTGGTCGTCCCCCTCCAGGTCGAAGACAAAGGAATGGTTCCCCCGAGTTAGGGGAGCTAGCGGGATAAAGGCACACTTCAAGAGGTGTGTGGTGAAAAGGACAAGTATGGAAGTGAAAGAGAAAATAAAACGGTGAGGCCTTTTTCACTGGAAACAGTATAATATTTCGAAACTCACTAACTAGGCACAAATGTCGTAGTGACCTCTACGTCTGTTTGTGACTTAATGAGTTTGTGTCAACAAGTTACATTATTTTGTCTTCACCCACATCTATTATCGTTAGAAACTTTACTCGCCTATTTATATAGTATCAGGGACGAAAAACGAATGGCAAATTAATTTTCTCTTAGAGATAGGAGTTTTTCAACAAAATTTCTCTGGAGACCTTGACCGTTATTAAATTGTAGGTCGTTTTGTCGGAACTGAATTAAGACGGGAATCTATGGACTGACACACCTGAGAACTGTGCTCTCCCTCCGCGCACCTCTAGCGCACGTCAAGACTGTGGCCGAGATACCTTAGGGTCGGGGTCTGCGAGGGTGACCACCGTAGTGGTACTCCAGGTACGTCAAGACCGGCCGACTTCGTCCAGTAAAATGTGTTCTCTTTAGTTGTTTTGTCCTGTGTGGTGCGAAGGACCCCATGTCTATAGGTGACGCCCTGAAGGTCATAGTCACTTCGCTAAAAGGATCTTTTACAATCGTTGCCAGTGATTCCTCTTCCTCAGCGGTTCGTGTCCCCACACACACCACCCCCGTCCCCCCGCCTAGACTGACGTGTAGATGCCGACTCGGGTGACCTGAAGGTCTTGTGGGCCCTGGCGAGTTGAGCCTCTTGGACTCTGCGCGTGAATAAAGGACACGGGCTCGCACTATGACACCCCTGCACTACTACCGGAACCGCGCGGAGGACATAGTGGATGATACTATATCTTGGAATACACCTGAGGTCAGTTATTAGCACTATCTCAAGTCGATTTCTTATTGGTGTTCTTTCCCACGCCCCAACACCCCCAGCCCCTCCCCATCCTCGACTTCTTCTTTGTCGGTGCTCTGGTTTTTTTTTTTTTTTTTTTACGTGTTTCCTGGTTTAGACAGAGTCCAATCTCTGTCTGGACTACGACACGTCTATGACACTCGGTCCCGTCTATGACACTTTCTCCCGTCGGTGAACCGACACACATAGGACTTCTGAAACTTGTCAAATCCGGGGGCACATATCGTACGTCAAACCTTTCTAAATTTAAGTCCTTTTAATTAGAAGTCCCTTCTGTAATAAACAGTTAACTTAGGTTAATACACTGGTCTCACCGAGGTAGGGACCCAACCCTTCTAGGGGACCTCTTCCCGTACCGTTGGGTGACGTCATAGGGACGGACCTCTTAGGGTACCTGTCTCTTCGGACCGCGGTGCCAGGTAACTCGACGGCTCAGTCTGTGCTGACTTCGCTGAATCGTGCGTGTCTGCGTACACTTGTCTCTGTACGACTACGAGTTGAACTCTGTCTTTTATTTCTGAGAAGGGGGGAGGAAAGGAGAGGTTAAACGTCACTCCGTCCGTGAAGGGTTTCTTTGTTATTCGTGGACACATAACCAGTTCCACCAGAGTAATTCCTGTCCCGAAAGTTACACGGGCCGGGAGGCCTTCACTGGGTCATTCTTAGCTAGGACGATTGCGACGTCCGTTCGAGCGGAACAAGAAGGAGGTACCTGAACTCGCAGACTCTAGACTTTTCGTGTGCTCGTCCCTCGTCCGTGAAGACGTGGGTGCCCCGGTCCTTCAGTTTGTTTCGTTTGCCGAAAACTGAAGACTAGGGTGGCGTGAGGGACGTTTGCTTAGATGAATTCCCTGACTCTAATTACTTTCCTTTATCGTCGAGTTGCAGGTAAAGACCCAGAGGAACTAACTTTCTCGTGTGACGGACGAGCGCAAGACTGAAGGTCCTACAATTTAGTTTCGCCTCGTGTGTTTCTTTGGGTGGCGCCGTCGGCTCAGTCTCTGCCATTTGGCGCCCGGACACAAAAGAAAGTCCCTCAAACAAATAGAATGTTCGACAGGGAGTTCTTCGGGAGTGAACAGAGACCTCGTCCGTTTGCAGAGGACTGAGAGATTCCTCTCCCTCTGAGAGTCTCTCTTCCATTGTCTTTCCGGTCACACTGTAAAGTAAACATGTCGGTGTCTTCTGACGTCTTGTTGTTTTCGGCCCCGTAGACAGGAGGTGCCCCTCAGCCTTTTTCCGAGGGGTGCGGAGGGAAGAGGTTCGTGTTCCGATTTGCGGGTGGGTGTCCAACGGAAGACTCAACGAGACGGACTGAGAGGTCTCTCCGAGACCGACACTGGGGTGGTCTTTGGAGTCGGGGGCCCCAACCCCAACCTACAAACCGGTGGTAGTTTCCCAATTATGCTTAATGCCAGAAACGGGTTTAGAAAGGACGGTCAGTGTGCGGTCTAGACGTGCAGGTCTTTTGGTTTTCGTTTGAGAGGTAGTATTTGTCGTTCTTTTTCCTTAAATTACGGTCTGTTGAGTCAACTGGTAAGGGGGGTGGGGTTTGTACGTCCACCGATAAAAGTTCCGACTTATATTCGATTTTTCTTTCCTCATAAAAAGTCTTATTGGCTTAAACTATTGAATTTCGAGCAACCTAAGTTGGGGCGGGAAGTAAGTTGGCTGCCCTTTAAGACCAGATTTCTTTCCTCTCTGCACGGGTCAAAATTCTCCGTGGCGAGAATCCTACCCTTTTCACTTTACTGGTAAGGTGCCCTCGACAGTACTCTTCGACCCAGTAGAATCAGAAAGGGACTAGTTTATTGTCCTTTTGTTTTACTACCCTTCTTTAACTCGTTATTGATTGTCGGAGGTGTCTGTGTGGTACGGAGTTGGGAGGGTCAGTCCAGGGAAGAATGTGTATTAGTGTCCTAGTATAATAAGACTTGCTCTCTCGACACCTAATTTATTATGTCTGTAAGTTTCGTGTTTTCTGTAACAAAACTAAGTTTTACTGAGAGAAAAGTTGATTGGTACTTTGTAAAGAGAACACAGCCTTATTTCAATGGACAACTGAAAAGGTTAAAGACTAAACTCAGACGAGAATCGCACTGTTGACGATCGTTAGTGCCTTCGTTTTAGGGTGGCACGGAATCAACTGTAGTCGTACTTTTAGTATCACAATTGCAGTGGCACAGAGTGAGGTTTTGTTTGTAATTTAATTTCGAGTAAATTATATTGATTTAAAGTAAGTTCATGAATGATGACTTGGATGTGTGTTTTATTACAGGGATAATTGTTGTTTGTTTAGGATTACATTTTGTTTGTACTGACTCAAATCCTAAACTATGGCCAGACAGAAAGAGAAAGAGGCAGACAGAGAGACCCAGAGAGACAGAGAGAGAGAGAGAGAGAGGTGGAGAGTTGACACATACTGAGGTTTATGATTTTAAAGTTAGAGAGGTGAAGAACCTACTTATTAAAACTATTTAGTAACCGAAATCTTGTCAACACACACACTCTCTCTTCGGATTCAGTTACGTCTGTCATAGAATGTTCGTTTACAACAGTCAAAGTCTGTCATAGAAAGTTCCTTTACACAGTCAAAGATATAAAGGATTTTAAGGAGACTTTTTATATAAGAACTAATCGTATCGTTATTTATGTAACTAACCATAAAGAGGAAGTCTAAAGATACTACAATGAGAAACAAAGACTTACTATTCCTTGGTGAAAATTTGTCAATGTACAACTTTTATACTCGTCAGGGTAATATAAGACTTTTCACACCATTACGTTTATTGTAGTCCTTTTTTCACATAAAAAAGAGTTTCGTATAAAAACCGAATAATGAGACTCTACCCATATTAGGAAGGAATATATTAAACGAGTGAACTTACTTTGAAAATTTTAAGAACACCTTATAGAAAAGAAGACAAAATTTCACGAAAATACAGAAAATACAGCAAAAAATCAGAATTAACTTGAACAATGTCATAACGAAGACAACGATGTGAACCACAAACTGGTACTTCGTGTACCCTAGAATTGAGGGCCTGGTCTCAACCTTGGATGTGGTGGTTGGGGGGCGGGGACGTAACCTTCCGTTTCACAATTGGTGACCTGAAGGTCCCTTCAGGGGACCTTATAGAAAAGAAAGTTTGAAAAATAAAACTCTGTTACAATCTAAGTGTACTGCAACATCCTTTATTATGTGTCTCTAAGAAAATGTCAGAAGTAAAGGAAAGGGGGTCACCATTGTAGAGTTTTTGGATATACGTTATGGTGTCAGTCCTCCGAGTGTGACTATGGGAGAGGTCTAGAATGTATCTAAAGGGGTCAAAGTATACGTGGGTACGCACACACACACGCACGTGTACACGCACGTATAAAGTAAGATATGTCAAAATAGTGTATACACCTGAGCCCACTGGTACATTTTATACCAAAATTCGCCAAAGGGACAAATGCCAAGGTAGGACCGAAATGAAAACTGCGTAGGTGCAGGCAGAGGGAGTCTAAGACACAGATGAAATACCGAGAGAGACGTAGAACCGATGCGATTGAATCAGTAGAGAAGGAACTTAGAATGACGGAGTAGGTACTTGAGAAAGAGCGTCTTCCGAAACAAAAACCAAACGAAGAACGTCGTGTAAATAGGAAAGGATCCTGTTCTGTGTTTGTATTTGTCTGTAAGGTCGTATGTAAGTGTCCCAAAAATTTCTGTGGTCACTCTTATCTAATTATATTTATGATTCGAATTTTTGACAGTATTTTCAAGTCGGAAATTTTAACCGAATAATTTTATAAACAAAAAAATTTCGGGTCTAAATTTGACGTCAATACTCAATATCATGAGGCGAGTCTTTCTCAAATGCAATACTAGAAAGACGGTCCGCTTTCCCTAGACCGTAGAGACGGCAGACAGGTTTTATATCTCTTCGTCGCTCGTACTTTTGAGTTAAGAAAGTCCGAGCTCTGAACAGACTTTTCTCATATCGGGAGTCTTTTGGAGTTATTTCATGATGTAAAGTTTACTGGAGTTTGTCGGTGAGAGTTTCAGGGTGCGAAGGTCGGGGGTGAGACCGGTCTACCCGTCGCTTTGGACGAAGGACGTTCTACCTTTCTCATTGATGTCTGTAAATTCCCTTGTTATAGGTCTTTCCCTCCAGTCGGGGATGTAGCCTAGAAAGGTTACCCACAAAATATTGTTTTGTAACGAACGTAAAGTTCATCGACCCGGTAAGTAAGATGAAGAAGGGTACTGGTTCGATTTCCAGCTAATCCTAAGACGTAAAGGTAAAAGGTATCCGTTAAGTAAAAGAAATCCCTGGTCGATCGTAAGGCTTACATCGACAGCTGTCCACGGAGGTTCCTCAGTCAAAAGACTTCTCTCCTTTTCCGAATGTACATAACCTGTCAATCTCCCAATGGGAGACAAAGAGGTCTCATTGATTTTCAAGAGTCCCTTTGTTTCGATCATACAACCCTCTTCCCTGGACACCCTTTGGGCGTGAATCCCGACTTCAATCTCTCTACAGAAGAAATAGGTGTTTCGCCCCTTGTCCTTTTTACAGGCCGTTCATCGGTGGAGTCGGTCCACGGAGACTGGTACGTGACCCTGAGTCCGTAAGTAACTCTTTTGCCTTTTGAGGAAATCTCTAAAAGACGAATCTACTTGCGTCTACTGACAGGTTTCTGTGGACTAAATAACACATAAACGTAAAAATTTATGGTCCGGTTTCTTCTTCCAGTCCTATTTGCAATCGTGGTCGGTTTGCGGTTGTAAAGGACACAGAGAAACATGATTCCCTGTCAAAGCCGTAAAGTATCGTAACGACGAGTAGATTTGTGTCTGAAAGAGTACGTAGAGTTGTCTGTGATTTTGACGTGTGGTGACTACCCTTCCAGATCTTTAAGAAATGATTATGTATGCGGATACAAAATTGTAGTTGTATTGGATGCATCGTTGTAAACCTCCTTTAGTTTGGTTAATACGGACATAAGTGTGAGTATGTCTGAGTGCCCAATTTTTGCCTTTCTCTCGTTTTCAACCAGTTTGTGCGGACTATCATTTTTGTGCCGTTCAGGTCTTAGTAGGCGCACAGTCGTTAAAAGTGTAAAAGGAAGAGCAGGATATGTGTCACCCGTAGACAGATGATTCCTTTGACGAAATAGTCTGGACCAGTCAATGTGAGTTCATATACTTTCATTTATCACCCAGGGTGTTTCTAGTAAACGAGAGGTCGATTTACACAAAGAGGGAATGTAAAACGTCTAAAAAGGGGGTTCATTTGAGAAGTTTCGAAAAGTAAATAAGTAATGTTAATTATGGAAAATGACATATATAACAAATTAACACTAGATACAGACTATTCAAAGTCCTTACGTTAAGAAAAATTCACTTAAAATTTACTAGGATTCTTTAAGAACGTAATTCCATTATGGAGAAGGAAAACGAAAGTTATTAAAAGACCTCCCTTCGGAATTACTATTAACACAACTGTAAAAGGAATTTGTTCCGATATATACACATGTAAAATTTTTCTACTGGAAGGAGTAGACAAACAAGAATAAAGTCTACACGATATTTGATACGTACCACCTTTCCCATTTACCTTAATTGATTACCTGCGAGTATTAAATCCGTCGTTTTTGGTCTTAATTACATAATAGGGTGACATCGTAAAATCATGAGCGGTTAGGTTTGAAAGAAAGGACCCTTTTATACACTAACTCTGTAAAAGGTAGACGAAAGCTGTCTCTAGCCTCTTCTAGGGGTATTCACTGAGAGATGATTTTTAAGAATTTTTTTTTTTTTTCGGATATTTTACTAATAATAGAATCTCCGGATAAAGTTTTCACTTACAAGTCACCGTGGCTTTATTTTTGATCTTTTTTTCTTCTTTATTTTAGGTGGACACGATCTCCTCGGTAAGGAGGGGTGTCGTTTTTGCACACGTCTATAATGTATCGTGCATCCTTTCTTCCCCCATACGAACCCTCTCACCCGCCGACGTGCGGGCGCTAATTAGATTTGAGGACACCCGGCACCTCTGCGCTTCTTTTTGTGACGTTCTACTCGCTCTTTCAGGTTGTCTGGTTCCTCCCTCCTAAAAATTGACCCGGGAGAGGGGTGGTTTTTAGCACTCGAGAAGGAAGGTAGCAGGCTCTCTCTCGGTGCCAGTGTCTCGGAAGACCTTCCCTGTCTTGTCGTAGAGGCGCCAATCCCTGCCATACTCCTAGAGGGCTTCACAGGCCACTTTCCCCCGGCCGTGCCCTGCGGGGCTCGCGAGGGGATCTCTTTCGCCCCTGAGCGGGCCGAGGCTGCCGACGTGAGGAACCGGGCGAGGGCGCGTCTGGGGGCGACGTGGCGGAGCGGAGGGAAACGGGGGCGTTTGGACAAAGGGTCGGACCTGGAAAGCCTGGCTTACGAGCCGGGGGCGGGTCTGAGAGCTCCCAGTTTCGACCCCGGTCTCGGGCGGTCGAGGCTCCAGATGAGGTGGACGGACGCTCGTCGGCCCCAAGGGGCGCCGCTACAGACGGGGCGCGGAGGCGGAGCTGGGACAGGAGGCGGAAAGGCTACGCCTGCCAGGAGCCGAGGGCCCGACGTGACCGGGGCCGCGGCGGGCGCGCCCCGTCCCAGGAGGGCGGAAGGGGTCCGGTTGGCTCCGCGGCGGCCAGGCATGGAGACGCGGGTGGGACCGTCGGTCCCGCAGCTGCCGGCCCAGGGGCTCCGCGCCCGGCCCCATGGACGTGCTCGTCGGTTCCTCTTGACCCACAGGCGTGCTGCTTTCGCGGGACGGAGAGGGCCCCTTGGCCCGCTTCGGTGGCAGTCCGGGCCGTTGAAGCGCCCGCCGGAGGCGAGGCTCTTTGCGTTTCTTGTTGACCAGGAGTCGGGAAACGGGGGCCGGTCGAGGTCCGTCAAGACTACAGGTGAGGGGCTGCCAGTTGGTGTCTGGAAATGGGTTGTGAGGGTGTCGTCGTTCCTACCTTTTACTGCTGACAGTGGTCAGGCGGGCAAGGGCTGGCTATGGGACGGACCCTCGAACGGGGTTTGGTGTCCCTACGGGGACCCTGGACCGTCGGAGGGGCTGGCTGGGGGTAGAGACCGGTCCTGCTTTCCGCGTGGGGTAGGAGCGTCGGCGCCGGGCGTCCGGACGCGGGTGGCGTGCGCGTCGTGGATGGGACCGCGCGGCCAGGCCTGCACCCACCGCGCCGCGATCACCCTCCGCCTGTACCTGGTGCGCGGGAGGTACGCGGTGTGCCTCTTCCGCATCGACTCCGCGAGTACCCGGTGCATCGACGTCGACCAGTAGAATAACAGGTAGAGCAGCGAGACGTCCTGGACCATCTCCTTCAGATACATGGACCGCCGGTCGAACTCGCAGACCTAGAACGACTCGAACAGGCTCCCGTCGCACCCCTACTAGAACGCGTCGCGCCGCTTCCGGAGCAACTCGCTGACCCACGCGACCGCGAGCGCGTGCAACCGGTCCTACGCGACCGAGACGTCGAGGAGCTTCCTGACGCGCGAGCCCGACGGGAAGAACGGCGCGAACGGCCCCCAGCCCGACGGTAGAAGCGATCTGAAGAACGACATCGCGGCAAAGGCCGGCTTCGCGAACCCGACGGCGAGCTCGAGGAGGAGTGACCACGGGTCCGACAGGTGCCCCCTGTGCCCGCTCGACCTCGGGAGGAGGTACCGCGGGCGGGCCGCGCGCTCCCCGACCCCCGCGGCCCGCGTCTCGCGCGCGGCGACCGGTTCGGGCGCCAGCGGCTCGTGTGCGAGGGGCTCAACGAGCTTTCCGAGACTAAAGTTCCGGCCGAACACGTTTTGGCTCCAGAGGCCCTCTCCTTCAATAAGATTGAAAAAACCTTTGGGATCGGCCCGACCCAACGATTTATCAACAGTCATCGCTCCCGCCGCGCGACTAACCAGCGGCGCTGGCCCCCGTCCTGCTCAAGACCCCGGAGGCGGCCGGCGGGGGCGGGGGGCCGCGCCGCGAAAGTCAAAACGGAGGGGGACGCCGGGGCCGGCGCCGCCCGTGGGCCCTGACGGACCGGGAGCGCGCGCGGCAGGCGCGGAGGCGGGGCCCGAGACTGGCGAGAGGCCGGCGCGGCGCCCGAGTCGGCTAGGGCGAAACAGACGAGGAATTGACCTCTAGCCCGGGGCGGCCCGACGCCCCAGAGAGGGCGCCGCGCTCCCCACGCCCTCCGTTCAGGATGGGATCTACGCGAGGGTCCTCCACTCCTGCGCCGCCCCTCGGGGGCCCCTGCGGGCCCGGTCACACTCGGAACGGACAGGGGCCCGCGTCTCTCAGCCGCTCCACCGGGCGTGCAAGCCGGTCCCCTCCCCCTGCACGCCCTGGTCACCGGGGCAGGCGCCCGCCGGACTGTGAGCCCACGGGAGCCTCTGCGCCGATGGATGCCGGCGCGGCGCCCCTAGGAACCTTCGCGCGCCGGGCGAAACGGGTCGACAATATACCCCCCGCCCCCCACAGAGTGGGGTTGAACGACTCCTCAGCGCCGGGGGCTGCGGGAAGCGTCGGCCAGGTTCACGTAATTTTAGAGTCGTGCTCGCGCGGAGGTGCCCTCGGGGGCCCCGGGTGTCTCGGGTGGACGGACCGGGTCGGCCCCCATGCTCTCGGGCCGCTTCCGCGTCCGATCCGGCGCCCCGGCCCGGGGGCGGGGCCCCGAGGGAGAGACGCTTAGCCGGCCCCTGCCTCCCGCCAGACCCCTCCGCGAGCCGGAGGGGATGCGACCCGCGGACGCCCGTCGGGCTTGCCGGCGCCGCGCCCCGGGCCGGCCCGAAGCCGCCCGCTGGAGCCCGCCCCCCGGCCGCCGGGGCGCGGTAGACCTGCGGCTCGCGCCCGCGCAAACTTCACCAAGCCTCTGAGAAACAAGCGGTCCGGCGAGACCGAGCCCCGGACCTCCACCAAATGCCGGACCTACGGAAACTTGGATAAGGGTCCACTCGGCCCGAGTTAATCCGGGCCCGGACTCGCCCGACAGTCCGTTCGGCGCACTAGTTCCCGCGCGACCCGGGAAAATAACCTCAACGTGAGGCCCGGCCCCCTCGAGCCGGAGCCGACGAGGATCCGCCCGGCGCTGGGGGCGCAATCCTTTGGGCTCCCGCTCCCGACGCGAACGCCGGCCCGCCGAGTCCCGCCGGGGGTGTCGGTCGCTAACGCCCCGTCTCGTCGCCTCGTTCCGGGTCGTGTTGCGCCAGCGCAGGGGCGAGAAACCCGAACGTCGAAGAGGGCCCGCCCGGGCACCCGGAGTTCCAGGATCCTGACGTCGCAGGACCCTCGGCGGCGCGGGGCAGGCGGGGCGGACTGGCGGGCGGGGGAAGAGGTCGAGACGGTATCGGGAGTGTAATAGGTCTCGTCGCGAAAGGAGCAGAAAAAAAATTTTCCAGATTTTATTTTCGAATTTCTCTCCCGCTCTTTCCGGGTCCCCCACTAGACCGGAGCTTCCCGGGGTCGAAGGGGCTCCGAACCGAGGGGATTCCTGCCTGCAAGCGGAAGGCCTCTGTAATTCTTGAACGACGAGAATTGGAGGAGACACAGTGAGTCACACGCCTCGGTCACACGCCTCGGTCGCAGGTCCCGTGCCGAAGGCGGGTCGAATTTATTCAGGCCTCTGTAGGGAGTCGGGAGGCGGACGGGAACTTGGGGCGCCAGATTCCTCGTCTCCTCAACCGGACCATCGGACGAGGTGGCCCGACAGACAGAGTAACGCGAACCCGGATTCTTATTACAGACCTTCAACCCCAGACTCTCGGCCAGTACATCGAGTCGACGGTGTCATCCACCTCACCCGAACACTCCCCGACTGTTGACTACAGGTTCATTTTGACAACGCATGTCCATTCTAAGAGGACATCCTTTTAGGTGAAATTTTTAAAGGGGAACTTTCCAGCGAGTCCTCCCGTGTCCTGTCCGGGAGTAAGACTGTGACCGCGGGAACGGAACGTGTGAGCGAACGATTCAGCGATTCAGCACAGGCTAAGAAACACTGGGACACCTGCCGTCGGGCGGTCCGAGGAGACAGGTGCCCTAAGAGATCCGTTCTTAGGACCTCACCCAGGACCTCACCCAACGGTAAAGGAGGAGGTCCCCTGGAAGGGTCAGAATCGTGTTGTTCCGAATTTTCGTACCAAGGGCGACATGTACCACCCACACCACCTGTCCATCCACGAGTGAGAGGAAACGTAGGAACAAGATGAAAAGGAAGGACTTAGCGTCCCCTACTTTCCGACGTTTACTGGAGCGAGCCGGAAACCGTCGGGACCAGACGTTCTACAGCAGAATACCCCATACTCTCCCTTCTCCCGGCGCCGGGACGGACGGGGTAGGAACCACTCAGGTCCCACCTCCACAAACTAACGAGGACCATTACGTCACAGACCAGTGTAGATCTCCCCTTCCTTCCGCAGTGAAAAGACCACACCTTGCGTCGTCGGGTCCCCCGACCGTCTCTACCGCCACCGTCAGCGAGGGACTAAGGTCGGACCAAGACCTTGGTCAAAAGGACTATGTCACTCAATTCCCGAGGTGAAGACGTGACGTCAAACGTTCAGTCAGGTTTTGTGAGATGGATCTCAGACAGTAGTGGAGGCGACGTTAATACACTATCAGGGATTATTCAACAAAGGGTGTATTTGGTCGGTGTCGCACCCGGGACAGGAGACGGTTTCTTGGGGCTCTGTGGGGGTGAGACCTGACCCCACACCTTCTGTTTGTGGTCCCGAGAGGGGTCCCCCGGAACAAAAGAACTGTCGTGAGCGAGCGTTACACTCTATTGCGCCCGGAAACGGTGTGTAACTCTTTACGGAAATTCTAGTTTAGTTGTTGATTGAGTGTGAGACTGAAAAAAAAGTGCACCTTACATATATGGTTTAAAGTTAAATTTTTGTTGGGACCTTTCTAGTTGTCACCGGATTTTTCTTACATTTCTCTCTTCTCTCACATCCTGAGACCCTGTCTTCGGTCAGAGGAGACGTATTTGGAACAAAACATCTAAACTGAAACCTTGGTACATTCACAAGGTGTATTAATAAATTTTTTAACTTCGTTTTACTCCTTTTTATTTTTCAGTTTGCGTTTCAGTCTGTCTACATGGATTAAAACATAGTAGAACCACCGAATGGCTTCGTCCGTCCTTATTAATTTCTAGTGAAATTTACGATACTAAACTGACGTGCGTAGGGACCTCCCCATGTGACGTTTCCCCTCTCCCTTCTTCGCGTAGTTCAGACTTAAACAAAAGCCATAAGTATAAGGATCATTGCCCTAACGACGACAGTAAGACTTTGACACTCAATTTCGTTCCATAATACAAATGTAGAAACCCTCGGTTCTAAAGGTCGGATTTTCTTCTCTCTATGTTTATATGTTACTTTCTTCACTCTCGCACAGAACGATTTAAACGACCTTATAGTCACACTCGAGTGAATCATGAAGGAGAATTTAGTACGTAGACGACTCGGACTGGTAACTTTTCTGTGTCTTCGTGACTCGCTGGGTCCCCGTCTCTCGCGGGGACCCCAGGTCAAATGTCAGAGAGGGACCTCTTTACCGACTCGATTCCCGACCTCACTCTGCACCTGTGCCACCTGTTCCACGTAGAAGAGTGGTCTCTCGGCCCTCGAAAGCCACCGAGGACCAGAACGCCCCTAGAACAGTGACGTGTTCTCGAAGGGCTGTTACCACCTGACCCTCCCCGGTAGTAGGTCACGCCAAGATCCTCCACGAAAAGTCAGCGACTCAGCACAGGTTGAGAAACGTCGGGGTAATTGACGTCGTGTGGTCGGACTCAAACGAGTCTTTACCGTGGGGTGAGGTCATGAGAACGGACCGTTTAGGGTACCTGTCTCCTCGGACCACCCGACGTCAGGTACCCCAGCGACTCAGCCTGTACTGACTCGCTGAAGGGAAAGTGAAAAGTGAAAGTACGTAACCTCTTCCTTTACCGTTGGGTGAGGTCACAAGAACGAACCTCCTAGGGTCCCTGTCCTCTCGGACCACCCGACGGTAGATACCCCAGTGTGTCTCAGCCGGTGATGACTTCACTGAATCGTCGTCGTCGTCGTACAGGTAACTCAACAACTACGGTACGTTGGTAGAGTAGAAGACAGCAGGGGAAGAGGAGAACGGGAGTTAGAAAGGGTCGTAGTCCCAGAAAAGGTTACTCGACCGAGAAGCGTAGTCCACCGGTCTCCTAACCTCGAAATCGAAGTCGTGGTCAGGAACGTTACTTATAAGTCCTGACTAAAGGAAATCCTAACTGACCAACCTAGAGGAACGTCAGGTTCCCTGAGAGTCCTCAGGGTGGTGAGAGGTTGTGGTGTCAAACTTTCGTGGTTTGAAATGACTCGAAGTGAGATTAAGTACTGAGTCCTTCCGAACAAAAGAGAGGGGCAGGGGTGGGAAAAGTTTATCAAGGAAACTCAAGAGTGACGGGACAGCAAAACCAAAAATTAGAATTTTAGACAATGAATGTAGCAGACGGGAGAGGAAGGGGGAGTGGTAGTTTGGGACGAGAAGTCTGAAACGTGAAAGGTCACCTCGGGTCGTCTAGGACAACTGAGACTACCCCCGTCTCTATTATACCGAACACCAGTGTGAGATTATCTTTGTACGTGAACCAACATGTGACGTCTGTCTTTACTTGCCTTCTGTCTTCTCATAGTCATGTCCGGAGCATTGATGGTGACTGACACGCGAACCATAGCTTCGATTCCTTCCCCGCCCCCCTCGGTGTGTCGTCTCTGAAGTGCCACGTCGTGCAGCTCCCCACACCACCTCACCACTTGGGTCCGACTCTTCCGTCTCGTGTCGTCCAGTCCCCCCGACCCTTCCTGTAGTCGGTTCCCACTCGTTCAGGTGGTCCTCTCCACTCCCACACGTTCCGGGCGTCCCACTTTCTCCGTACCCGCAGGGGTGACATCCTCCCGAGGACGTCGACCCTCGAGTCTTCTCGTCACCGTCCGTGAGGGCGACCGTCCGCTATGTGTATATCGGACATGGACGAATTGTCTTCCTCTCAGACGAGTGATGAGCCCCTCGAGTCCGAGGCCGCCCGCAGTCCCAGCCGACCCAGGTCTCAAAGTCACGACAACCTAGAGAGACAAGGAAGAGGTGGGACGTCGACGCGAAGGGAGACACACACCCGGAGTGAGACAGAACCACGTTCCCCCGGAGGGGGAAGACGGACTCCCACTGTCCGTAGTGAGAGGTCCCAGCGTAGGGGCACCCCACCGTAGCGACTAAGCTGTCAAAAGAGGAGAGTGAAGTCGTATTTTCCACTCGTACCTTGGGGTAGACCGACCTGAGGTGGTACACCGACTCCCGGGGCTTTCACCCATCCAAGGGGGTCTTCTCTATGACCCGGGTACTCGTTCCGCCCCACGTCGTCGTGGTACCCACTTCAAGCCCCGGTCCGAGAGGTGTCAGAGTCCTCTGGTCAATGGTTCCGACCTAAAGGAAGACTTCCACTACCTCTAGTTTCGTCACAAGATTCCTTTCTACACTACTGGTCGAAAATGAAACTCTTTCCAACTGTCGGTGCACCTTCCACTGTCGGTTGACCCTCCGACAACTTTTTTGGGTTGGTCGACTGGATCCTTGTTTCTTTGGTCCCTTGGTTACCTGGTCCCTTCGTTCCCTGCCCCTTCGTTCCCTGGTCTCCTGGCTCCCTGGTCTCCTGGTTCCCTGGTCCTTTGCCTCCCTGGCCCCTGGTTCCCTGGTCTCCTGGTTCCCCGGCCCTTGGTCCGTTTCCGTTCCGCACTCCCCCCCTCCTACTCCTCCCTAAATTCTCTCTCCGACGTCCTAAACTAGACTCCTCCACAGTCCTAAGCTACAGGACAGTAACTGGTCCCAATCCCGGTTCCAATCAGGAACCTAATCCGTGAACCGAATCAAAGAAGGAGAGTCACCCTGAGTCAAAGGGGAGACACTTTATTATCCGACCCCACTTTCTAAGGACTCCAAGGGACTTGTACTGTCACAGATCCGAGACAAAAGTCTTTGACTTTAGGTTCAAACCTTTGAATTCGAAGAACAGTGTGAACCTACGTGACACCTCAAAATCTTTCCGTCCCCCGTCCCACCGATGAAGGTCTTGGATCCCTGAGACTAAAAGAAATTAGATTCATTACACGTCCCCTCGGAACCACTGGTGTGTACGGGACTGGGGAGTATTTCGGGAACGGGAGGGCACCGGACCAGTATTTGAAAGGACTTTTCCAGTACACCTAAATAGCAGGGGTTATGAAATGTTAATCTTTAATGCTAGAGGGAAGGTGTACTGTGAAAACTCAAGATCGTCTAGAATTTAATTTTGACATATGTACAAAGTTTTACAAGAAACCCTTTGAACTTTACGCGTTCAACTTTTAAGCTATTCCAGGACTTGCGAATAGATTTATTTGTATGTTTAAGCTGCAGTTTACAAAATCTCTTGTGTACACCTTAATTTACACACGCAATTTTGAGACTAATATAGAATCTATATTTTAGAGTAGTTTCTTCAGAAGATCCCCTTTGTGAAGTCCCACATACCGTTTAAAGAGAAAATATCTCCAGTTGTCTCGTCACTCCTTCACCGAACGTCCCGAGAGGGTTCACTGGCCCTCTGCCTCGCTAACCGACGGGAACAAATTTCTTCTTTTACACACAAACACACACACACAAATGCATCCCTCTTTCCCGTTCTACTTGAAGGGGTCCGATGCGTAAAAAATTTCGTAAAAATTAATAAAATGAACTGAGATATAAGGACGAAGGAAGTAAAGAAATAGAGCATGAAATCCCTTCTACCCATTTATTGTTGGTTCTTACGGAGGCAAAGGGGAGGAAAACCCACCTTCAGACCAGCCTTCGACTATCCCCGGACTCAGGGTGGGGTCCAAAAGGAGATTAAACGGAAGGGGGAACACCGAGACGACTGAAAGGGAAGGGGGGAGTAGTTTCTCCGGGAGTGTGGATTCAGGTTCCTCTACGAGAGACTTGAGACTTATATTTCCTTTCGACCAAAAGAAAATAAAAAGACTACCTATGACGTGGGAGGGGGGTGACTCCTTATCAAGTATTTGTGACTATAGTTTCCTTCCTCCACCGTGGAAATAAAGGGACCCGGTGTACCCTTCATAAAACGGGTATGTACCATGTAGAAACCCCACACTGAAGATATGAGACCTAGGTAAGACTTTAGACACCGAACGACCGAGTGCCGACTTGTCGAACCTAGTATTAGCTAGTATAAAAACCGACATGTCTCCAAACGTCAACTTCTCCTTTTACAAACGTGAGTAAAAGGTAAAAATGTCAGAAGCACATTTTTGAGACCTTATAACACAAAAAATTTAGGGCGTCCTTTTCAAAAACCTATATGATTATACCTTTATAGTCGTCGTGTTTCTTACCTCTAGGAGTTCATTGATCCACAAAAGAATGACTAGTCTGACTACTTCTCATTCCACTTCCTCCTCCTCTCTTCTACTACTTCTACGACCAATGCAATTAATTCTTTCTTTTGTTCTTTGTCTTCGGTCGGACGGTCGAGAACAGCGACCCCACCCACCTCTTACCAGGTCGAAGGGAGGGGTGCGGGAGGAGACTGAGGAAACAACACACAAACTCTGGGACTCTAGGGGTCAGTTATTCGTTTATATAAGGTATATGAGTCCGTCCTTTCACCAAGATTCAATACCTTACTTCTTGACCCAGAGAAATAGGAAAAACTTCCGTACACACACATACGAGTCAGCGAGTCAACACAGGCTGAGACGCTGGAGTACCTGATTTATGTCGGGTGGTTAGTGGATAGGGTCATGTGACGTGGGTAAAACTTAAATTTTACACTACGGAAAACTGCTTACCCCTTGGTAGAGAAGTTACGTTTGTAAAGGTAGTGAGACCTTTCAAGGGGATACGGGGAGGAGGAGGGGTCGGTGGTCGTGGGCGTCTAGATTAAATACACGGACAAAACGAAAAAGGTCTTTCAGTATTTTTGCTTCACCATGTCCTGTATCGGGAAACACAGGCCGATAAGTGCGAATCTCGTGACGGAAAGCCTAGGTGGGTGTGACACGCACGCACGACTCATAAGGCAGCGTCCCCCTGTGACGTCAGACAAGTAGGTAGACAGTCGGCCACCTACACCCCCAACATAGACCGAAAACCACTATACTTATTTCGACGCAAATTCAGGAAAAAGAAGAGAGTCCATTTATGGATCGTCACCCTAAGAACTTAGGATACATTCATCTATGAATTCTTCTTTGACCAGTTGACCAAAGGTTTTACCGTCCTGGTAAAACGTAAGGGTGGTTGTTACATACTCTAAAGTCGACACCTACCGATATTTGTTGTTTTTGGGTCTTTTATCGTTCTCACCCGTTTCTACACCTCTGTAACCTTCAGAGTGTGGAACGACTAGCCCCACATTTTACCGAGTCGATGGGTCTTACTGTCAAACCACTAAGGAGTTATCCAATTCATATCTTACTAGTGCACTGGGTCGCTACGGTGGGAACCCATGATTTATGGGGTTTATTAACCTTTGTCCACAAGTCGTTTCGGACATGTGTTTACAAATATTGTCTCGATAAGCTTTAACGGTTTTGTACCTTTGTCGTGTCTACAGGTGACTACCTACCTGCCTAAATGTTTTGCACCACATCGGTATGTTGCCTTCTAATAAGTCAGAAATTTTTCCTACTTCAAGAACAACCCATAGTGAATATATTGTATGGTCACTGTTATTGTCTTTACGTCTGAGTCTCGCTCTCTCGTCCCGTCACGAGTGGGCACCCCCACCGCTGCCCTTTAAATCGTAACCGCCTCACCCTCCGTGTTTGACAACCCACATTCTACCCGAGTTCCTACATAAATGTCGAACCCTTTATGTCGGTTACAAACCATTATTGACATTTACCTTTCATTGGAAAGTTGTAGTACATTGTTAAAAATTTTTATTGCTTACTATATGACTACATACGATGTTTTACCTACCTGGAATTGTGGTAACATATTTTACTTTATTCGGTCCTTTTTTTTTAGTGCATAACATACCTAGGTAAATATACTTTACAGATCTTCTCCGTTTAGGTATCTCTGTCTTTAATCTAATCATCAACGGTCCCCAATCCTCCTCCCCTACATAATTAGTACGAGAGGTAGAAGACATAAAATATTACGAAACTGTAGAACCCCGGAGCACCCGGGTCTCTCCCTGACAGGGGCGGGGGTCTCCGTCGACTAAGGACCTCTATCGTTTGTCGAACGGACTCCTGTAGGGAAACTATACATTTGGTTGGGTCGAGGAGACAGACCTTGTGCCAAGGAAGGGATTTCGTAGGGTCCCGGTCAATGGTTGTTGAACCCTGGTAGAAGTTCTGGGTCGACGAGTTTCGCAAAGTGAGAGGTCGGGCTTCAGACGAGTTGAACGATGGGGTGACTCGGAACGGACAGGGTGTGTCTGGTACTATGTCCGAGGGTGGGTGTGTGGGGGGAGAGTAGATGGAGACCTGGTGGGACCGTAAAGAGGTCACCGGGACGACAGAGAAAGGAACCTAGACCCTCTTATTTTACAAGGACGAAGGACTGTCAGTGTAGACAAAGATCCACGGAATTTCACTTTCACTTCAGTGAGTCAGCACAGGTTGAGAAACACTGGGGCACCTGTGGTCCGAGGAGGTAGGTACCCTAAAAGATCCGGTCTCATGACCTCACCCAATGATAAAGGAAGAGGTCCCTTGAAGGGCTGGGTCCCTAGCTTGGGTCCAGAGGGTGTAACATCTATCTGCGAAAGGTAGACTCGGTGGTCCCTTCAGAATCAAGTAGATTAATATTGTTTGGAGTCCTTGTAAATTTTGTCCCCCCTTATCCTTCACTGAAATTTCACATGTCCAAATGGCAAAACTAACTATTTTTATAAGACCTTAATCCATCACCATTACCGACGAGTCGTGACACTTACACGATTAACAGAGCTTCCCATTTGAAATAGGACATAAAGGGTAAAGGTGTGTCTGTCTGTGCAACAGAGACTTATTTTACAAACGTAAGCAATAATACACGGGAAAAAAAAAGAACAGAATAACGTGACCCATCCTGGAGGTATGTTAAGACTTTTCTTTTTTTTTTTGTTTACAACACCCGTCTTTGGGAACGGAAAAAGGGTTTACGTCCTCCCTTTATAAGTCTAAGAACGGTAGTTCATACTATAATCTACATCCGAAAAGTATCCAAGAGAAATAGTCCAACTCCTTTAGGGGAAGGTTAAAATCACAAGAATTTCAAAAACATTACTTATCCACAACCTAAAACGGTCTAAGAGGAAGACGTAGATGACTCACCGAGTGCAACAAAGGAGAAAAAGTCAGACAACCATGTCGTCCAATGCAAGTGACTAAGGTATACCACTTGGTCAAAACGTAGAGAGCCCACTAGAGACGAATCTGTCCTAACTAGGAAGAGAAATATGTAACGACCTAAACTACACGATTGTAAAACAATTCTCAAAAATACAGATCACACCGACAAAAGGAAACATCGTAGAAAGGAACCAAACCTGTACTTCCATAATAGCCGGAGTACTTTATTCAACCGTCCGCAGGGAAGGGGGACATAAAAGACCCTTTCCAACACCTCTTACCTATAAGAACGAACGAACGACATGAGCCAGTACAGGTTGAGAAACACGGTCCGAAAAGGTGGGTACCTTAAAGGGTCCGTTCTCGCGACCGCGCCCCACGGTAAAGGATGAGGTCCCCTCGAAGAGCCGGGTCCCCGACCTGGGTGCGGAGAACGTCAAAGACGTGACTGTCCAAGAAGTGGTCGTCGCGGTGAACCCTTCGGGGCGAAGAAAGAAGTTACAAACCATTATATTCGAGTACGTCTGTAGCTTCAGACATGAAAAGAAACATCGTAGGTTTCTTTAAGTTTTGTGATACTTAAATTAAAGAGATTGTCTGTATCCTAATAAGTCTAATAGACGAAGAAGAACCCTCTTAAAACCGTCGAACACGGAAATTCCTTTCACGAAGTAGACGGACCATTTTAAACACTTCGACCAGTAGCGTAAGAGACTAACAAGAAATCAGAGACGCGAGAGACGGAATAGGAATTATAAACACGGAACACATGCGAGCGAAAGGAAGGAGCGAGACATACACACCAATAGTCGAACCGCGAAGACAACTGACAAAGAGAACAAAGACGCAACGAGTGAGGACCAGGATAGAAACAAAAGGGAAGACAAACGATACCGAAATCAAACGAGAAGGAAGACGTCAAAAGGTTCAACCTTCGAACCCCTCAGCTAAACTCCTCAAAGGAGAAAAGCCATAAATAAACACAAAAACAAAGAAAGCGACGGGTCGGAACCAACATCGTACTCCCGAGCAGAAGGAAGTAACGTCGCACCTTCCAGGAGTCAAGGGCGTAGAGAACCAACACTGTACATCCTGGTTCAAGGAAGTGGTCCTTAACTCGGATCCGGGGGACGTTCCCCTAACACCTCAGAATCGGTGACCCGGTGGTCCCTTGGGGGGAGAAAAGATCATATTCATCAATTACTATATTCAAAGGGACTTCGTAGCGACATGGAAGTAGGACGGTTAAAATCGTATAAAAGGAAAGACTCATAAGTTTAATAAAAGATTAAAGAGTAACACAGAAGAAACTGACCTGATAAACGACCAATTATCAGTTTATATCCCTACGGGTCTAGAACAAGACAGCGACCAAAGACCCAATCCATGTAATGTCACTTTGGTATAGATATAAGACATGTTGAAGTTAGAAAATTTAAAACAACACTGACCAAAATACCGACACACAAGATAAAAACACTTATAAGTCATCTGCGAACTTTTATTATAAGTCACGTCACATAATTTCGCACAGTCAATCAAGTTTAACTACCTAGAAAAGTTTAGTAGTTGTCGGAATAATTAAAAAAGATATAAAACAACCATAGTCGATGACTGTCTCCTCACAGTTTTAGAGAACGATAGAAACACCCAAATAGGTAAAAAGTGGAATTAGGAGAGTCGAAAACGACTTACACAAAACTCCGAGTCAATCATCCCTTTCTGTGTCAATTCTAATACAGAAGAACTACCTAATCGATTACACAGGTAAATATTCCAGGGGGAAAAAGAGACATTGGCAGGAACAAGATTTAAAATCAGAAAGATTATAAGTACATCGGGGAAGTCGAAGACAACTGACCACAGACGTACTATATGCATAAAAAGACTTATATAAGAAAAGAAATGAAAATTGGAAAGACACCGTCATAAGAGTTTTCCAACAACAAAAAAAAATTTTCACATATCAACAGAGCAAAGGAAAGGTTGACACGTTAGAGACAGAAAATTTCCCTCTCAGACGTAAATTACGTCGGCAAGCGTATCGACTTAAATAGGTGCAGAATGTAGAACACAAGACAAGACGATGGAGCAAGGAAAAAGGGACAAAAACTCAGAAGAAAGTCTAATTCATTTATGACCACACATAAGTTAAGACGAAGTGTAGACCGAATAAGAGGAGAGGGGGATGAGAGACAGCAACAGGGTCCGAAATGTTACACGTGGAAATGGAATGGTATCGCCCAGAGGTCTACTGTCAGAAGTGAGGTGTGCGACGACGCACCCCGAGTGCTCGAATAAGGGTGGAAGGGAGAACGAGTGAGACGAAGACAATAGTACGAAAAGGAAGGTGTGCACACTTTTCAGGACGGTATAGTAAGGACACAAAACAAAATCTGTCAACAAATGGAAACTTTCTCTAATTTTATATTAAAATATAAATGAGTAAACATGGTCAAGACCGTAAGGAGTAAGTACACACACCTGAGTCTATATATAGACCATAGTAACTACAGTGTTAAAGACGGACTTCTTGAAAGAAATTATAAAAAAAAAAAAATCACCTTCTTCTACCCCTTTCTTAACTGAGCCAACAATACCAGAATTTTTCACACACAAAACGAAAGAGAAAACTTTCTATAAGCTATAAAGGTATCAAATATCTTATGACCCACCTGTCGTCGAAAACGGAAAGTAGAAAGTTTCCACGGTGAGACGACAGTAAACCGAAAATTTCAGAGACAGTTCCTTAGAAGACATTAAGAATAGAAACAAGGAGACATATGTCTCATATAAAAAAAAGGGAGGTCAAAGAAAATTCTAGAACAGAAATAGAAACCCGAAATTTATAAGTCGATACTGACCTTCTCCAGTCAGGAGTAGAGTCAAGGGTTCTTCCCGTCACGATTTCTTACGAGTCCGGTCGCCTACTAGTGCGAGTAGAGGGTAAGATCGTTCCGATACGAATTTTAGGAGGTTCGGTCCGAAGTCGTAATGTACTTGGTTCTTGAAGGTCTACAAGTTCGGCCCAAATCCTTTCTGTCTCCTTGGTCTCTAGATTGACAGTTGTAAACGACCTAGTATCTCTTTCGGTCCCTTAAGGTCTTTTTGTAGATGGAAACAAGGTAACTGATGTCATTTAGAAACTGACATACCTAGTATTGTTTACCACCTTTTGACGATTTATCTACCCTTATGATCTGGTGGAATGGAGAGGACTCTTTGCACAGATACCCAGTTCTTCGTTCTCAATCTTGGGACATACCTTGTTGACTGACCAAGTCCTAACTCTTTCCTTATGTTATTCCGACAAATAACAATGGAACAAATTAAATACACGTCTCGTGTAGTACACGTTAGGACTCAACCTACTGAATATTCTACCTCAGTTCTAAAGGTCCTTTTGTAGTTATTGGAGTCTATGTGTCTACGACGACGACGACGACGACGATTCAGCGAAGTCAGCACAGGTTGAGACGTGTTGGGGTATCTGCCTTCGGGTGGTCCGAGGGGGTAGGGACCCTAAGAGATCCGTTCTTGTGACCTCACCCAACGGTCAAGGAAGAGGTTACGTACTTTCACTTTTCACTTTCACTTCAGCGAGTCAGTACAGGCTGAAAATCGCTGGGGTACCTGACGTCGGGTGGTCCGAGGAGGCAGGTACCCTAAAAGGTCCGTTCTCATGACCTCACCCCACGGTAGCGGAAGAGGACGTGACGTCAGGTTCCCCAACGTTTCTCCGTCTGTACTGAATCGTTGCCTTGTTGTTAGACTATCAAGATTGTAGATCTGGTAGAGACCCAGACCAAAGTTACGGGCGTCGCAACACCTTAGAAGAAGGTACAAGTGTGACGTCGGAGTCGAGGCCAAAGGGACACGAAGACGAGGTGTTTCTCCCCAAAGAACTGGGAGAGGGCTACCACCAGACACCAACGTCTGGGACGTCCGTCCTAAGTCTCTCCAAAGAGAAGAGAACGAACCCAGACAGAGTCCAGACGTGGCTCCAGAGTCCGCACTCCGAAAGAGTCGTGAGGACGGGAAGGGAGGACTGACGGTCTAGGAGGGAGCAATCGCACCCCCTCTCAGAACCCAACCTCTCAAAGGACTGGGAGAAGGATGACTCAACCAGATCGGGGAGGGTGCCCCCTCTGTCGAAAACGAAGAAAGGGCGGAAACTCCATCTCGTAGAAGGGGACCCGGGACCCCCGACTGGGAGGGGCGGTCGAAAAGAAAACGAAGTAGTATTTTTTCCTTCGTCCTTCCCAAAGAACGGAGACGTGGTGACTCTCTGGGAGGTTCCAGAGGAAGAGACGGGGAATAGAAAGAAAATTATAAAAAAAAATTACCCCTTCCAACTTTAACATTAAATGTACAATAAATAAATAACCCGTGTACTATACACCCTAGGATCAAGGGACAAGTCAAGTCAAGTCAAGTCAGCGAGTCAGTACAGGTTGAGAAACACTGGGGTCCTTGGTGTCGTGAGGTCCGGAGGGACATGTAGTGGTTGAGGACCTCAAGTGAGTTTGAGTGCAGGTAACTCAACCACTACGGTGACTTGGTAGAGTAGGAGACAGCGTGGGAAGAGGACGGGAGTTAGAAAGGGTCGTCGTCCTAGAAAAGTTTACTCAGTCGAGAAGTGTAGTCCACCGGTTTCATAACCTTGAAGTCGAAGTTGTAGTCAGGAAGGTCACTTGTGGGTCCTGACTAAAGGAAATCCTACCTGACCAACCTAGAGGAACGTCAGGTTCCTTGAGAGTTCTCAGAAGAGGTCGTGGTGTCAAGTTTTCGTAGTTAAGAAGGTGCGAGTCGAAAGAAATATCAGGTTGAGAGTGTAGGTATGCACTGAGGACCCTTTTGGCGGCCTCCAGTTTGGGCATGGGGGGTGCGACCTTCGTACCTCAGAATTGGTGACCTGACGGTCCCTTAAGGGGGAGGGAGGGAGGGGGCTGGAAAGATCTTTCTTGAACCATTTCCGAGTATCCTTTTACGACCCCTGGCTCAGGTCTGAGGGGAGCGCAGACCTTAATGGTCCCTACGACTCGACGGAACACTCGGTAACATGATCGACTAATCGCGACGGAATTCCTTAATGGTGCCGACGACCAAATTTTGTTGTCTTTAAACAAGAGACCGTCGAGATCTCCTGTCTTCAGGAGGAATCCGGGATCCCCTCTGGACCAAAGAAACGGAGGACCTCGAAGATCGTCGACGACCGTAGGAGGTAAATACCGGTGGCGTGTGGCCGCAGACGGAAGTGTGGTCGAGACACAGAAATACAGACAGAAGAGACACACAGAGAATCTCCCATTGAACGGTAGACTGGATTCTGAGTGAACTTATTAGACCCCACGAAAGTAGAGTTCTAGGAGTTGAGTGTAGACGTTTTTGGGGAAAAGACTCATTCCTTTGTCTAAGGTCCCTAGTCCTGCACCTGTATCGAAAGCCTCTGGTGGAGACCCCGAAGGGTTCACCGAGTCGTCCATTGTAGGCGGACAGTTACGTCCTCTACGTTCTTCACTCCCCGGCTAGGGACACCACCTTTCTAGAGGACCTCCTCCTTTACCGTTGGGTGACGTCATAAGAACGGACCCTTTCTCCTCGGACCGACGGACATCAGGCACCCCAGTGTTTCTCAACCCGTGCTGTCTTACTGACTCATGCGTGTAAGTCGGGTTACGTGGGTACAAGACTCAAATTCTTTAGTAATTGAAAGTAATTGACAAAGAAAAACGGACAAACACACGACTGATGGAGAAAAATGCGGGACAGTTTGTGTCCCGCTAGGTGCACCGGGTGGAGGGGAGTGTGCACCCTGAGTCAAGGAGACACCGGAAAACTTAAGTCAAGCGATCCCCGATTTCCTTGTACTACTGGAACACCTAATAGGTCGAAGAGTGACCGTCTCACTCTCACGACCAGGAGCCGTTGAAAAATGTCGGGTTCATGTTTGTCAAGCGTGTTCGAGTTAGCGGGGTAGCGAGTCAGCACAGACTAAGAAACGCTGGATACCTGACCACGGACCGTCTGAGGAGAGAGGTACCTTGAAAGGTCCGTTCTTATGACTTCACTCAACGGTAAAGGATAAGGTCCCCTAGAAGGACTAGGTCTTTAACTTGGGTGCTGAGAATACGGAGGACACAGAGGTCGTGACCGGTCGCCAAGAAATGGGGACTCAGAGGACCCTTCGGGGTCTACCTTCGTCTAAGGTGACTTTCGAGAGGGGTCGGTACGGAGTGACGGTGACAGGGGGACGGTCAGTGACAACGTCCGTATGTACTCTGTCCGACACACCACCGGAGTGGGCAAGTACCGACAAAGACCAGTTCTCTTCGTAGATCGAACAGTAAATGTAGTGAACAATGGTCTCGAATATAAGTTGAACGTAGAGTACTCAGAGAAACAGTTTCATTAAAACAATCAGAAGGTCCCGAAGTCAAGTCAAGTCAAGTCAAGTCAGCGAGTCAGCACAGGCTGAGTAACACTGGTGTACTTAACGTCGTGTGGTGCGAAGGGACAGGTAGTGGTTGAGGGCCTCAAGTGAGTCTGAGTGCAGGTAGCTCAGCCACTAGGGTAGGTCGGTAGAGTAGGAGACAGCAGGGGAAGAGGAGGACGGGGGTTAGGGAGGGTCGTAGTCTCAGAAAAGGTCATTCAGTTGAGAAGAGTACTCCACCGGTTTCCTGACCTCGAAGTCGAAATCGTAGTAAGGAAGGTTTCTTTAGGGTCCCGACTAGAGGAAGTCTGACCTGACCGACCTAGAGGAACGTCAGGTTCCCTGAGAGTTCACAGAAGAGGTTGTGGTGCCAAGTTTTCGTAGTCAAGAAGTCACGAGTCGGAAGAAGTGTCAGGTTGAGAGTGTAGGTATGTACTGGTGACCTTTTTGGTATCGGAACTGATCTGTCTGGAATCAGCCGTTTCATTACAGAGACGGAAACTTATACGACAGATCCAAACAGTATTGAAAAGAAGGTTCCTCATTCGTAGAAAATTAAAGTACCGACGTCAGTGGTAGACGTCACTATAACCTCGGGGGGTTTTATTTCAGACTTTGACAAAGGTGACAAAGGGGTAGATAAAGGGTACTTCACTACCCTGGCCTACGGTACTAGAAGCAAAAGACTTACAAGTCGAAATTCGGTTGAAAAAGTGAGAGGAGAAAGTGAAAGTAGTTCTCCGAAAAATCAAGGAGAAGTGAAAGCCGGTATTCCCACCACAGTAGACGTATAGACTCCAATAACTACAAAGAGGACCGTTAGAACTAAGGTCGAACACAAAGAAGGTCAGGTCGCAAAGAGTACTACATGAGACGTATCTTCAATTTATTCGTCCCACTGTTATATGTCGGAACTTCATGGGAAAAGGATAAACCTTGGTCAGACAACCAGGTACAGGTCAAGATTGAAAACGAAGGACTGGACGTATGTCTAAAGAGTTCTCCGTCCAGTCCACCAGACCATAAGGGTAGAGAGAGTCTTAAAAGGTGTCAACTAACACTAGGTGTGTCAGTTTCCGAAACCGTATCAGTTATTTCGTCTTTAGTTACAAAATGACCTTGAGAGAACGAAAAAGCTACTAGATCGTCTACAACCGTTAAACTAGAGACCAAGGACGGAAAAGATTTTGGTCGAACTTGTAGTCCTTCAAGTGCTAAGTACATAACGACTTCAAACCGAACCTCTTAAAACTCGTAATGAAATGATCGAACACTCTACTCACGTTAACACGCCATCAAACTCGTAAGAAACTGTTAAGGAAAGAAACCCTAACATTACTTTTGACTGGAAAAGGTCAGGACACCGGTGACGACTCAAAAGGTTTAAACGACCGTATAACTCACGTCGTGAAAGTGTCGTAGTAGAAAGTCCTAAACTTTGTCGAGTTGACCTTAAGGTAGTGGAGGTGATCGAAACAAGCATCACTACGAAAGATTCCGGGTGAACTGAAGTGAAAGGTCCTACAGACCGAGATCTACTCACTAGTGTGGTAGCACTAATAGGCCCAGTACTTCTAGAAAAACATGTAAAGAAGACACATAAGAACGGTGGAGAAGAATTATAGAATACGAAGACAATCCAGGTCTGGTAAAGAGAGGAAATAGCTCGGGTAGAAACGTACTTTACAAGGGAACCATAGAGATTAAAAGAACTTCTCTAGAGATCAGAAAGGGTAAGACAACAAAAGGAGATAAAGAAACGTAACTAACGACTTCTTCCGAAAGAATAGAGAAGAACGATAAGAAACCTTGAGATGTAAGTCTACGAATTTAGAAAGGAAAAGAGGAAACGAAAAGCAGAAGAAAAGTGTCGATAAACATTCCGGTAAAACGAAAAAACGTAAAGAAAAGGCACCCCTACAGAACTAGCGACAGAGGACGTGTTACAGTGCTTGGAGTAAGGTATCAAGTAGTCCGTGAGATAGATAGTCTAGATCCGGGAATTTAAATAAAGAGTGAAGGTGACATATTAGTATTCCCTAAACTAAATCCAGTATGGACTTACCAGATCGCCAAAAGGGATGAAAGAAGTTAAATTCAGACTTAAACCATTATTCCTCAAGTACTAGACTCGGTGTTAGTCGAGGGGCAGAACAAAAACAACTGACATATCTCGAAGAGGTAGAAACCGACGTTTCTTATATTAGTCAGACTAAAGTCACAACTGGTAGACCACTACAGGTACACATCTCAGAAGAGAACACAAAAACCTTCTCCCACAAACGATACTGGTCACGTAAAAGAACCGTTTTGAGATAATCAGAAACGGGACGAAGTAAGGTGTAAGGTTCCGGTTTAAACGGACAATGAGGTCCACAAAGAACTGAAGGATGAAAACGTAAGGTCAGGGGATATTACTTTTCCTGTAGAAAAAACCCACAATCAAGATTTTCCAGAACACCCAGAAGTATCTTGGTAAGTCGAAGTCGAAGAAGTCGCAATGACCAACCCCGTATCTGAACCTAATGACACTATAACTTACCAAACGGAACCTCTGCTTGTCTCTAGTAAGACAACAAAAACTCTAACGTAGTTCATGACGTAAAGTCTGAGAAAACAACTGGTACTACCGATGAGGTAAAGAAGACTCCCTAAGGACGTACGTCATCATCTATATTACCAGTAGACTCAATTTAAGTGGGTAAGGTCAGGTAAAATCAAACGACTAAGGATCTTCCAGCTGCAAGTGAGAACGGTAGAGAACAAACTGGTGAAGGTTAAACGGAACTAAGTACCTGGACTGTAAGGTCCAAGGATACGTTACAACGAGAAATCTCGTAGCCTAGAACGAAGATAGTGGTCAGTGTAGGTGTTGACCCATAACAAAAACGAAACCGAGGTAGGGAAGTAAGAAAGACCTCAATAAAGAGGTGACTAGAGGTTGTCGTATAACCCGTGGATTACTGGACCCCTCAAGGAGAAAACCATAGGATAGTAAAACGGAAAAGTATGACAAGTACCCCAAGAGTTCCGTTCTTATGACTTCACCGAACGGTAAGGGAAGAGGTCACCTGGTGTAAGACAGTCTGGAGAGGTGGTACTGGGCGGGCAGAACCTAACGGGACGCCCGTACCGNGGACCCCTCAAGGAGAAAACCATAGGATAGTAAAACGGAAAAGTATGACAAGTACCCCAAGAGTTCCGTTCTTATGACTTCACCGAACGGTAAGGGAAGAGGTCACCTGGTGTAAGACAGTCTGGAGAGGTGGTACTGGACGGGCAGAACCTAACGGGACGCCCGTACCGAACCAAAGTAACTCAATCTGTTCCGACACCAGGATCACACTAATCTAATTGATCAAAAGACACTTATACCAAAGTCACACAGACGGGAGACTACGGGAGAACGTTGTGGATGGTAGAATGAACCCAAAGAGAATGGAACCCGCACCCCATAGAGAAGTGTCGACGAGGTCGTTTCGTGTCGGCGGCGAGGAATGGAACCTACTCCCCATAGAGGAGTGGTGGCGGGAAGGACTGGAAGTTGCACCCTACCGAGGAGATCCGGGAGGACACGGGCACGTCGGTGGCGAGGAACCTGTACCCCAACAAGGAGGACCGACGACGGGGACCGGAGCCCGCACCCCAACGAGGTGGGCCGGCGGCGGGGACCGGAACCTGCGCCCAATCGAGGAGAACCGGCAAGGACGTGGTAACGTCGGACCGTGAGAGTCGGCGACGGGGACTGGAGCCTGTACCCCATTGAGGAGAACCGTCGACGGAACGTCCGTACCCCAGGAGGACCGAAGACGGGGACTGGAGCCTGTAGCATATCGAGGAGAGCCGGTTCGAATCACGCGACCAGCGTCGACGGACCCGAATCCCCTTTGATTAAACATTTAACAGTTTCCACCCTCGAAAGGTTCACTCTCAAGAAAGGGTACACTTTAGATCATAGTCCTTCACGTCACATAGGTGCGTGGGGAGCAGGATAGGTCCTGTGTCTACCTGCTCAGCACAGAGAGAGACGGACGTAGACGGGTAGAGACTGACTCTACCGGTGTAGGTCTCTCCAGGGATCAAAGACAGGAACGGAAGGTGGGTCTTGTGAGTTGGTCCCGATGGTGGAGCGTCCTCCACACTTAGTGTCTAGGGTCCCACCGATAGTCTTGTGAGAGCAAGCGAGAGTCTTCACAGTGAAAAACCTGTTACATAATTCGTCCGTGGGTGGAGGAGCCCCTAGTCCACTGGGGCACGTCGGTCTTGCAGAACCGCGATCCACGCAGAACGGGGAACTTGACGAGGACACAAGAGGGTTGGGGGTCGGAGAACGAACCAGGGTAGGAGTAGGACTCACTACTGGCGAGTCCCGACTGGGAGTGAGAACTGGTACTGTGAAGAAAACCTTCGTCGGAACCCCTTCCCACGATAAACAGGGGGAGACGGAGTTCCAGGGAAGGGTCCACGACTGAGTTCACTGGGTCCGAAGACGCGTCCTTGTCCCAACCGAGCCCCGACGACGCTCCTTAGGTCTCGGGCCTCTCCGTCTTGAGAGTGCACGTCTTAGACGTAACTCACCTTGTCGACCGGGTGTGTAAACACCTAAATAGAACTTTAGGTTCGAACAGTCTACGACTCCCGCGGAGACTCGACCCCTAGACATGTCTGGGTCCTCGGTACTTCGTTGAAGGGAAGAAAGACCTACTTGTCTCTCTCCGCGGACTACGACCAGTGCACCGTTGAGTATGAGTAGCAAACCGTGGAAGGAAGCGAAGCAAGACTGTAAGGTATAGAAACCGCAGTACTTCTATAAAGTATACTACGTGTAAAAGGAAACTCAGAAAGAAGAAACAAGTCTCCTCGACAGGCGGGGGGGGGGAGAAGAGGCTTCCCTTCCCTCGGGGGGCTCGGGACCTGAAAACCTTTCTGTAGGATGGTATAATCTCGTGCGTGGGTGTTGGAAACTAGGAAGGAGACTGTGTACCGTGTGACTAGTAGGAAGTGCCTGAACGTAACAGACACCGAATGTAGTACTTCGCACCAGGACACTTCTCTGACCTAGACTTCTTGTGTACTCTTACGCATAACAGTTCAACTAAATTTGAATCTCCTTAGTCGTCCTTTAACAACCGTAGTACTTAGTACCCACTTTCTAGAAACGTAGTGTCCGTTTTACGAAGTAAGGTCTCAGACTGCCAGAATGGGACTGCCAGCAAGGTCATTCCTGACGGGGAACCTTTCGCAGTGCTTTTTACTTTGCCGTGAAAGGGTTAAGAAAATAAAGAAGTTCAAATAGAAATCTCGTCAAAATCCAAGTGTCATTTTAGATCTCCTTCTCTTAAAGGCATACGTAAAACGGGGGGTGGGGTTCGTGTCGGAGAGGGGCTAGGTGTAGGGGGCACCCCCGCCACCACGGACAATGTCGACTACCGGGACACGAAGCACCGCGAACAAGTCAGCGCGTCAGCACAGGCTGAGAGACGCTGGGGTACTTAGCGTCGCGCGGTCCGGAGGGACAGGTAGTGGTTGAGGGCCTCAAGTGAGTCTGAGTGCAGGTAGCTCGGCCACTACGGTAGGTCGGTAGAGTAGGAGCCAGCAGGGGAAGAGGAGGACGGGGGTTAGGGAGGGTCGTAGTCTCAGAAAAGGTTGCTCAGTAGAGAAGTGTAGTCCACCGGTTTCATGACCTCGAAGTTGAAGTTGTAGTCAGGAAGGTTACTTATAAGTCCTGACTAAAGGTAATCCTAACTGACCAAACTGGAAGAACGACAACTTCCCTGAGAGTTTTCAGACGAGATCGTGGTGTCAAGTTTTCGCAGTCAAGAAGTAGTGAGTCGGAACAAATACCAAGCCGAGAGTGTAGGTATGTACTGATAACCTTTTTGGTATCTAAACTGATATTTCGAAGGGACCATCGAGTCAACCATTTCTTAGACGGACGTCCCGCCCTCTGGACCCAAACTAGGGACCCAGCCCTTCTACGGGACCTCCTCCTGTACCGTTGGGAGAGGCCATAAGAACGGACCTCTTAGGACACCTGTCTCCTCGGACCCCCCCGGTGTCAGGTGCACCTCCACTCTCATCTGTGCTGACTCACTGATTTGGAGGTCACTGATGTGTCTGGAAACAGTCGTTTCCCTACCGAGACGAAAACTTATGCGACAGATCCAAACAGTATCGAAAGACAGATTCCTCGTTCGCAGAAAATTAAAGTACCGACGTCTGTGGTGGAAGTCACCTGGACACGACCATGTAGTGTTAGTGGGTTCCAGGTATGAAATATATTCCGAGTGAAAACCACAACGTATAAGACACCCAAACCTGTTCATCTAGGTGGTAATAAATGTATTATAGTCTGTTTCATAAAAGTGACGGGACTTCTAGTAGACACAAGGAGGACAAGTACGGAGGAGGTGGGTGCCCGTCGACGACCAGGAAATTATCAGAGGTATCAAAACGAAAAAGGTCTTATTGTATTTCAACCTTAGTATGTCACACATCAAAAGAGTCTAATTGAAGGAGAGTGAAGCAACAAACTTCCGAGCAAAGAAAAATCTTGACTTATTATAAAGTAACAGACCTACATGGTGTCAAATAAATAGGTAAGTGGATGATTCCCCTGTAAAACTGTTAATACTTATTTCGACAATATTTATAGACTCGATTAAAAACAGACTCGTACTCAAAAGTCGAGGAAACTCAGTGATAGTTCCTCTTACAACCGACTTAGGATACCGATCTCATACGAATCCAAACATTCTTTTATCTGACAGAAGTTTCGTCGACATAGCCAAACGTAAGGGTGGTCGTCATTTGGTCTCAAGAACGACAACGTATAAGAGTCGTTACGACCTCCAACGGTCCCAAGTCTAAAACGGAGACTATCCACACACCATCATAGAACGACAAACGTAAATGGACCTCCGGACACTACCCCCGTAGAGATAACAGTAGACGTGTAGGAATCACTCTACAGACGATTGTAGAACCAGGTGCAAAGTTAATCCAACCGACGTAGAAATCACAACGCAAAACTCTGAAGAAACATGTAAAACCCTTTGTTAGGAAATACTAAGAAGACGTTCATAAAGGGAGAACAGGTGTCAAACAGAAGAGTAAGGAAGTTGTAACAGGGGGTCACCGAGTCGGCCGTCTCTTAGGCGGACGTTACGTCCTTTGAGTCACAGTTAGGGACCCAACCCTCCTAGAGGACCTCTTCCCTTACCGTGGGGTGAGGTCATAAGAACGGACCTCTTGAGGTATCTGGTTCCTCGGACCGCCCCATGTCGGGTGCCCCAGTGTTTCTCAGTCTGCACTGATTCACTGATTGTGTGAACGTCCCGACTTCAAAATTTAAAATTACTTCAGGTCGTATAGTTAAGAAAAAAAGTACTTCCCACGAAGATCATAACATGGATTTTTCAGTAGTGGTGTGGGTTCCACTAGGTTCAAAAGAGAATAAAATAGAGGATCCTCAAAGTTTCAAAAGGTAAAATACAAATCCAGATGCTGGATAAAACTCAATTAAAAACACTTCCCACACTCCAGACACGGAATGTGTCTGGAATCCAAGTCCCAAACGTGCACCTACAGGTTAACAAGACCGCAGTAAACAACATTTCTAGTGGAAACGAGGTAGGACAACGGACCTGGGGAACTAACTTCTAGTCACTGATATAAACACCTCGGGTAGACACAAGAAATAAGATCAGGTAACTAGATAAAAAGAAAAGAAAGTGGTCAATCTGTGACAGAACTAAGCATCCTGAATACGAAAGTACTAAGACTTTTAGAAGGTAATTCAGAACTTTAAATCATGACAATCGGGAGACTGAATCAGGAAGAAGACATAACGTGACTGATAAGACCCAAAAAACAGAGATACGTATTTGAGATTTTAGTCAAGAATTACAGGTGGTTTATCGACCGACTCTCAAAGTCATTCTAACGAAACTTGAGCATCTAAATGTACCTTTCTTAACTGCAGTAGTGTTATAACTCAGAAGGACAAACAACCGTACCCGAAGGAGAGGTAAATAAATCAAGAACCTAAAGACAGTAGTTCAAAAGAAGTATACCTGGAACATGGACCACACAATCGAAATATGGATTCATAAGGTATAAACCCCTCACGATTATATTTGCCATAACACAAAAGTTAAGGTGAACTAGTAACCACTCAAATATCCTTTCTTTGACTGAAGGAGCATAGGAAGTTGAAACAACATTAATTATGGAATGATCAAGGTCCTCCGAGATAAAAAAACATCCATATAACCACAAAAGATGTAACTGTCAGCACAATAGATGTTTGACGCCGTCTACATAAAGAAAAGGGATACGGCATACGGACATAAAGAAAAAGAACAGAATAACGTAATCTATCTTGAAGACGAGAGTACGAAGACTCTTAGATTGGCGTAGTATTCTCTCCTTTGACTCATAGGCACGGAGTCAAACACAAGTCTGAGACGGTGACTGCTGTCTCCGCGTGTCTCAACACTAGAACCCGCTCATTAAATAACAAAACGTCGGAGTTAAAGAAAAAGTCATTTAATACTACGACTACCATACATGAGGTTGGTCGACAACGTTGCTCATTCTTTTCCTTCGTCTTCTACTTCGGACTACGTCTGTAATCTATAGCAGGAGTGGAAGTAAGAGTGTGCACGACGGAATTCTACAAGTCCGAAGAGGAAATGACCGGACGAAGGGAGAAGTGTCCACTAGGGTCGCCCCGGGGTGTCGGTCATGTCTGGTGGTAAAAGGTACTAAGGCGAGGGTCTTCCTCGTCGTAGTAGGAGACTAAATCTGGCGACAAGGTTACTTCGTCTTAACAAGTCAGTGGATCAACACAGGTCGAGAAACGTTTGGATACCTGACGTCGTGCAGTCCGAAGGGACAGGAAGTGGTAGACGGTCTCGAAAGTTTTTGAGTACAGGTAACTCAATCACTATGGTAGGTCGGTAGAGCAGGAGACAACAGGGGAAGAGGATGACGGAAGATAGAAAGGGTCGTAGTCTCAGAAAAGGTCACTCAGTCGAGAAGTGTAATCCACCGGTTTCATAACCTCGAAGTCGAAGTCGTAGTCAGGAAGGTTACTTATAAGTCCTGACTAAAAGAAATCCTACCTAACCAACCTAGAGGAACGTCAGGTTCCCTGAGGGTTCTCAGAAGAGGTTGTGGTGTCGAGTTTCGTAGTCAAGAAGTCACGAGTCGGAAGAAATACGAGGTTGAGAGTATAGGTATGTACTGATGACCATTTTGGTATCGAAACCTGTAAACAACCGTTTAATTATAGAGACGGAAAATTATGGAACAGACGATGACGACGACGATTCAGTGAAGTCAGCACAGGTTGAGACACACTGGGGTATCTGCCGTAGGGTGGTCCGAGGGGGCAGGGACCCTAAGAGGTCCGTTCTTGTGACCTCACCCAACGGTAAAGGAACAGGTTTCGTACTTTCACTTTTCACTTTCACTTCAGCGCAAACAGTTTTAAAAAGAAGGTCCCTCGTTCGTAGAAAATTAAAATACCGACGTCAGTGGTAGACGTCACTAAATCCTCGGGTTCTTTTATTTCAGAAAGTCACAAAGGTGACAAAGGGGTAGAGAAACAGTACTTCACTATCCTGGTCTACGGTACTAGAATCATAAAATTTACAACTCAAAATTCGGTCGAAAAAGTAATACTAGAAAGTGGAAGTAGTTCTCCGAGAAATCGAGGAGAAGTGAAAGAAGGTATTCCCACCACAGTAGACGTATAGACTCCAACAACTATAAAGAGGGCCGTTAGAACTAAGGTCGAACACAAAGTAGGTCGGGTCGTAAAGGGTACCACAAGAGACGTATCTTCATTTATTCGTCCCACTGTTATATGTCGGAACATGAAGAAAAGGTCATACCTTGGTCAGGTAACAAGGTCCAGGTCAAGGTCGACAACGAAGAACTGGACGTATGTCTAAAGAGTCCTCCGTCCAGTCCGCCAGAGGGGTAGAGAACTCCTTAAAGGGTGAAACAACACTAGGTGTGTCAGTTTCCGAAATCGCAGCAGGTACTTCGTCTTCATCTACAAAAAGACCTTGAGAGAACTTCTTATCATCGGGAGATTGTACGGAGACAGAATTAGGGGTCCTGGTCACCTGAGAAGTGGAGTGTGTCGTTTCCCCCGACACGTCTACGCTGATTCAATTCCCAGGACACTGCCCTTCAATAGGACCTAATAAACCCACTCGGGTCACATTAGTGTCCCTAGGAATTTCTCCCTCCGTCCTACCAGACTTAGTCTCTCTACCACTGTCCTGTAGTCTTCGTCTTCAACTTGCTCCGTTACTCCAGTACTCAGTTTCTTACGAAACCTTTGACCTTGTCTACTTCGTCACCTGAGAGGGGACCTGGAGGTCTTCCTAGTCGCGGGACGACGGCGGAACTAAAATCGGTGTACTCTGGGTGAAGTCTGAAGGATGAAGATCTTGACATTCCATCATCTTCGCACGATGACTTTCGGACATTCGAACACCGTTGTACATGCCGTCGGCGTCCTTCGTTTGTGCCGAGGAAGACCTAACTAGTGGATCCAATTCGGGTTCAACTACTCCGGTTCACCGAACCACAGGCGACGGGGCAATTACGACAAACGAAACGACCAACTTCAGACCGGACCCCTCGGGGACAACGTGGTCTGTCAACCTAAACGAATTAACGACATAAACGAAAGTAAAAGGGGGATTCTCAGTGGTAGAGGTCCGGGAGGGTCCTCCGGAGACTGGTTTATACTATTACCGAAAGTACCTGACATCACTTTTCAGTAATTCTAGTTATTAATAGGAAAGTGTTAGTTTTAGACGAGGTTTTTCTAGACCGACCCGAAGAGGAACTACGGGACCTAAATAAGGTCGTCACCAGACCCGTGCTCCCAATGCCTCTTTACGGAATAGGAGGGATGTGACGAATGTGTAAACGGGGTCTCGGAAGAGGACTCATATGGTTGGAGGTCCGTATAATCTCTTTAATAAGTCCTTTATAAATGCCTTTGGCACATCCTGGGCCCCATCTCCTTCGACATGTAAAGAACGGGGTCTCTTTACATTTTTAAATGACAGTTAACTTTTTAGTGAGACCCCGGAAGGGACCACCAGCTCACCAATTCTGAGGAGAAACGTTACGTCTCCTACCTCCAGTCAGGGACCAGAACCTTGAGTCTAGGGTACACGACATCTCGTTAATTCGAGTTCACGATGTTGAAGACTCGGGTATATTGTGTCGATCTCTTAGGTACACGGAGTGACCTTCTAGGGCATGCGTCGTCGACTCTGGGCTACATCAGTTTTATGTCACAAACATTTTAATTATTTTTGTTAGTGAGACGTAACGAGATCGAAGCTGTAAGTTTCGACGACAGTCGACACATCTTGACTCCTTGCACTGAGTTATTTGAAATCTTCCTCAACCGTCAAGTGACTCTTATTATTGTCTTCGTTTGCAGTACTTTTGGACACAGTGAGTCCCAGAACACGTTCTTTTTGTCCAGAAGAGGTTTGGACCGTACACAGTCACCAGTGACCTGTGCCTAAAGACTCGGTGGGCCCGGAAATCCTCCGAGCCCGTGTACGTTAGACACACCAAAACAGTGGTCCGTCGTGGGACCCTGGAGGGTCGTCCGCCAGTCGGGAGAAATTCGACGTTTCCGTCTGCGTCTGGTTCACGAGGTCTCGACCGAAACCTCGATTGCGCAGGTGTCACCATTGTGAACAGACTTTGTTATCACGACTCAATCGGAGTCCCGGTCACAACCTCGACGAAGGTCCCGGGTCTACTATAGACTCCCGAAAAATCAGTGACAGTTCAGTCCTAACCGGGGAAGATCCTGTACCGTGTATTCGCTTCGGAGTTCCTACCATTAAGTGTAACGACTAACTCGGGGTGCACGGTCCGGAGGACGCTCGGACCCTTTTCCGGAACCTGTCTTTGACCCCGTGTCATACACAGGTTAGTCACAACCGACGACCCTAACAATTCCGGTGACGCTACCGATGACTCCGTGTCTACGTTCCACCAGAGTAGAGACTCTGTTCCACCCACGAGGCATCTCCCCTTTTTCGGAAAGTGGAGTGCGTGGTGAGGTGTGGGGGTCGTTTACGTGGGTCGTGAGCGGAAGGTAGGCACGAGTGGTGCGACAGGAGCTGAACTTTGCGACAGGATCCGTGTAAGAAAAAATTTCAGATGATGTCTTGGCTCTCGCAAAACATCTTGACTTACTCTTTCCAAGACGGTCGCAGGTGACCGATAAATCACTTGTGCACACACAAAGTACCCGAAACAATGGTTCCTCGACCAAATAGGAGGGGACTTGGATTTCACTTTAGTGTCGAGACCGGAATTACTCTAGTAAGAAAGGTAAAACCTGTTTATTTTTACAAGTTATTTTCAAGAGAAGTTTCAGACGAAACTTCTCGGTCACACACTCAAACTATTGTCTCGTCCTACGTTAGTCTTCATTTAACACCGAAGGACGGAGGGAAAAAATTTCAAGACTACTCGGAAGAGAGCACCTTCGGAGACAATACTTATGTTGTGGAACATCTATCTCTGTCCCCCAGGGACCTTTACTTTCGTATAACCTCCGGTCTCACCCGTGCTTCGGGCGGAGGGGGAGGGTACGGTAGGGAAGGGACACTGTGGTGAGTGGTAGTCCACCCGAGCAACTCTAGGAAAATGACTTTCTGGAGTTTTCTAGGTCAAGGAAGGGGTCCGAGTACTTTGGTTATTCTCGACCTTAGTCAAACTTATCTTCGGAGGATTGCTGGTTCGTACCCCGAAGGGTTCACCGCGACCGCCATTTCTTCGACGGACGGCTGCGTCCTCTGTATTCTCTACACACAAACTAGGGGCTCGCCCTTCTAGGGGACCTCTTCCTTTACCGTTGGATGAGGTCATAAGGACGGACCTCTTAGGGTACCTGTCTCTCTGGACCGCCTGATGTCAGGTACCCCAACGTTTCTCAGTCTGTACGGACTCACTGATTTGTCGTTGTTTTGCAACTAACTTCACCCTTTCATTTGTTTGCACTTACTAATTTGTCGATCATGGTTGTGTACTAATGACTTTATTTGTAAAGTCGTCTTATAAACCTTCTATTTTCAGTTCTTTGAAAAAGAGGTTCTTTTTGTGCTGTCATACTGTTTCTTTGTTCGTTCGGTCTCGGTCCTAAGAAGGTCTGACAGGGCCTAGTCAAGGTCGCGTCCTCCCGTGGACGAGGTCGGAGTCTGACTGAGCGGAAGGAGTGGTGGTAGGAGCCACCGAGCAGACGCTACCTAGGGGCGAGCTGTGGTGGTGGGCAGTCAGTGTGGGGTTTGGGCTACTTCAGTAGAAAGAAGCATTCGAACACCTGAACGAAAGAACGTCGGAACGAAGCGGTCAGTCAAAATAGACTTCGGACTTAGAACAAGGAATGTGGGGTTCTTGTTAGGTGACAATGTGTGTATTAGAACAAGTCGGGTTGGGACCTGAGTGTAGAGGTTGTCATGGAGCTGAAGTGCGGCAGTCTAACGGTCGACTGGGACCACGGTTCCTGTGTGCGAGTGGAGGAACCTTCTCCTTCCCCTGTTGTCACCAGGTCTACCGTCGGGTCGTCCCAGACCTCTCCGTCCGGTCCTCCTTCGTGACACTAGGGTCGTGCCGTAGTCTCCTAGTCGGAGTAGTCTCCACCCCTCACACCGGAGACCCCGCCGGACGTGAACACGCGCTACGGGTCCACCCGTCGTGGGTCGCGTCTTGTTCATGAGTCATTGGTGACCAAGACAGAAGGGCTCCTAAGTGGTGGCGACTCACGGGAGTCGGTCTCGCCGACCAAGATCGAGGGGGGTTCCTTCGTTCCTCCGGCTGAACCGGACGTCAAGTGAGGCTTCAGAACGGCTCCTACACGGTATTGGAGGTTCTCCGACACTTGAGAATTCTCACCCTCCCTCCGTCCTTCGTTCCGGTCGGAGACGCCGAACAGGAGAGGGGTTCGAAGTCGAGTCGCAAGATTGAAGGGAAGTAGGGGAGGTGTGGGAGTTCCGTCCCGACTAGAAGACAAACGTCCAATCCTTTCCCTCCGTCGTCACTTGGTTGTGACAAAGGGTTCTTGGTCCGTCTCTCCTTCTCCGTCCCGGTCAGGGACCTGGTCGGTACACGGGCCCCTCCAACCGCTCGCGAGGCACTGTCCTCACCTCTTCTTGTGAAGGACGAGACCAGCCGACATCTACAGTCCCCACCTCCGAGTCTGGGGATGTCATTCCTGGGGTAAGGTCGTCGAGTCCCCTGGGGTCTCCTGTGTCCTTCGTGGCAAATGTTAGAGGTCTTGTCTATCTTCCTCTCTGCTCGTAGGGTCTCTCTCAGAGGAATGTAGTTCCTCCTGTGTCTACTTCCCAGTATTTCGACGCGACACTACGACTCCCCGACCCCCAGATTATCGGCTTCTCGTACGACTCTTTACCGATGCCCCTCTCTCTCTTCCCTTGCGTATGGGACTCGAACGTTCCGAGTCTGATTCTCGTCTCGTCTCTAGCGGGTAGTGTGTTCGCGAGACCGCACCGGGTCTCACTCCGTCTTGCCTACGGGTCTCAGGGGAAGTAGGACCTCGTGACTTCTCTCCGGAGGTCTTTACCCAAGAGTCCCTCGTTCCACCGTCCTACCCGCACCCTCCTCCCATACACCCTTTCGGGAGAAGGTCTTCGTCCCCGACCGCCACCCAAGAGGAAACCCTGGTCTGCAGACTCTCTTCCCCGTCCTCTCGACAGGGTCCCTATCACTAACCCTGGTAGAAGGACCCTTCCTTTAACCGCAGCCCTCAACTTCCCTTCGTCGGTCCTACGTCCTTCCCCAGTCCAACTCCTCCCTACGTTTCGACCTGGTTCCAAGACTCGAGCTAGCGAATTTCTACAGTTCTTCCTGGACGAAGACCATTACTACCTACCTCCCGAAATCTAATCCTTTACGACCCGGATCCCCACGACCGGTCCTTCCATGAGCCTCTCGGACCCCTCTCCTTCCTACACCCTCAGACTACTTTGACCCTACGTCCCTGTCTCCCTTCGTTGTCCTCGTACTCGCCCTCTCCTTCCTCTCCCTCCGAGCAGGTTTAGGACCAATGACAGTCGAAGGGTCGTGTCTAGTGGGTTGACGACACTCGGTGTCGAAGGAGTAGAATTTTTACACCCATAGGAGGGGGAGGAGGGTAGGAGGAGGAGGGGTAAGGGGGAGGAGGGGTAAGAGAAGGAGGAAGGGTAGGAGGGGGAGGAGGGTAGGAGGAGGAGGGGAAGGGGGAGGAGGGGTAGGGGGAGGAGGGGTAGGGGAGGAGGGGTAAGGGGGA